>BGPR01000378.1:178191-252313 GCA_013235015.1 Araneus ventricosus | reverse complement strand
TTTTCGCCCCACCCCGTCATCATCAGTGACTTAGCTTGTGTAAACGGCCCCCGGGACATGGTACTTTTTCGCCCCTCATCATATTTGACTTTAAAAAGTAACAGAAACGCAGTAACGTTTTGTCACCAAGGCCAGTGACGTAGCGAGAGTAGGTGGAACCCGGAAAATAATGTATAATTTTTTCTATTTCAGTCGTGATCAGTGGCTTAACAGGCATAAATGGTGCCAGGGTATGGTATTTTAACGCTCCTTCATCGTATTTTCCTTTAAAAATGACATTGAAGCGGTAATAGTTTGACTCCACATGGCGCCTATACCCCTCTTCCCCCTCCCGGGAGCTATGCCACTGAACCAGTAACCAATAAACCACCGGAAATAGGGGTTGAGAGAACCAGGAAAAAGGGTAAGGTGAATGAGGTATTTACTTTCCGGTGCATAATCGGGAAAGGAGCCAAAGTTGGCGACCTTCCTATTTAAAAAAATGTTAATAAAGGGAAAGAACAATAAAGAACAGAAATGTATTAACTCCTAGTCCTAGTGCAGGGGTGGCGAACCTTTATGTATCAACGTGCCATTTTTTCTAAAAAAAATGTTTAATGAGGTCATAGACGTGCCGTCAAACAGTACTGTCAATGCTTCATAGTGAACTTTGTGATCTGTGGCGTGCCCAAAATATTGTGTCGCGTGCCATCAATGGCACGCGTGCCATTGGTTCGCCATCCCTGTCCTAGTGGTTATTGGAATCTTTCATGTGGGTAGAGGAGAGATAAACTTACCCCTCTGCCTCAGGTGCAAATAAAGATCCTCTTCCTCAGGGCCTCCGATAAATTTGGCTGCATTAAGACGCCCCTCATGCAATAATCCGTCATCACCGAAAGTACGAGCAAACTTCGGATGATTGCTGTTAGTTGAACAAGACTCGATAAATAAGCATCTACCATCCTCGTTCTTCATAAGTGGTCGTCGCGTAATGGGTTTACTTTTTATAAGGTCAGCCTAAGAATACTGTTGCCTGGTTTAAAAGATCTTTCTCATTTATATAGAATCGTCAAGAAATAGCAAAGTAATAGAGAGTATTTATATTATAAAGCTCATTATTAACATTTTTACTTTGTCAGAAATAACAGAAATGATAACAGTATTTCGTCGCTTAACAAGCAACACCACCAAGCAATTTCAGAGAGGAAGATTCAAATGAATTTTTCGCAACCAAAAACGAATATATCTGATTTTTTTAACATCTGCTATGAACATGAGACCGCGTGTTCCAACCAGACGTGAAAAAAAATTAGAAACATTCTTCCATATTTCAATATTTGAAATAATTCAACTACTATAAGAAATCGCTGTGTAATCTAATTCATAGAAATCGTTTTCTTATCACAAATAAATAACTTGGATGACGCGTTTTAATAATGGTAATTATTTTTGATAAATACTGAAAAATGTCTAGTAATCTACTTTAATTATATTTTTCACCCAGGCGTCGATATCAACTGTTGCTCGCCTATGATGTCAGTTTTCTCTACTGAATTTTTTTTTCATGAATTTCACTGACTGATAAAAGTCGTATCAAATGTTTTTATCAAACATTTTATTTTGAAATTCCTAACGACTGCGACGTTTAGAAAGAATTTTTGGAATTTCTATTACACTACACGGAAAACGTCAAGTATTTTCTGATTCCAGACAGTGTATGGATCATTTCGAAGAAAATAGAATAACCACAAACAAATCGTTGTTTAGCAACAGTGAAATTTTAAGTTTATTTATTTTCTGGGCATCTGTCGGTCTTTTGTCGTCTGTGGCGCACAATTTCTTCGTCCATGCAATTAATTGAATTTTGCTTCAATTCGATTATCTTTACATGATAGTCGTAAAAACAAGAATCGTTGAAAAAAAAAACAGCCCTATGTTCCCTTCAAAATATGCCAAATTTAATATCAAATTTAACATGTTTGCTATTCCCTTTTTTATGACAATTGACATAAGATTCGTTAAATCCATCCATGCATTTGTGCTTTTACTCAGAATCTATTTATCAAAGACATTCGTTTCGCCAGCCTTTCTGAAATGTGCAGTCGCGGGAAGAAAAGAAAAAACCGAACCACCCTGCATTATTCTGTCATCGTTCATCGTATATTAAAACAAAAGGTACCTATTTTCACGAAATAACGTCTACTAAACGATTCCATATTTAAAATTCATAAGGGGTCGTCTACATATTTATAATTGCACTAACTTTAAAATTTCCAGTAGCAAGATCCATTTTTGATTATATAAATACATTTTTCATTACAAAATACCGCAAAACATCAATTTGGGTTAATATACCATTAAAAGATCGGAAGATATTTGACATTTTGTGTTCGCGATATAAAAGGGACCGTCTCCATATTTGAATAGTGAAGCTCGCTGCTTGAGTTTAAATGTCGGTGGTAGAATTTTAACTTATTCCGTTCTTGAAACGTCATCTTAAAAGTTACAATGTATTTTTTACAATCGATAAATAGTAGATGCATTACAAAATTCTGCAATGAATGAAATTTTCTCCAACAAAATATGATTTTGATCCATATGTATTACATTATTAAATGAAAGAAAAATGTTATCTTTTTAAAATATATGGACGCCCCCCTAACTATCAAAAATATAGATGCAGTACTATTACAACGAAAAATATTCTAGATCAATATCTGTAATATTTCTCAAGATATCATTAAAAATGCCAAATTTTAATTTAAGATTAGAAATTCAAATTTTATTTGCTTATGATTTCGAAAATAATAAAGCTAGAATGATGAAAGTTGGTATCCGAGCATAACTTTTGTTGAAGTTTTGAAATATGTTGACAAAAATGCGCGTTGCCTTTGGAAATTTTAAAGTTAGTGCAATTATAAATATGTAGATTATGAATTTCCTAGATATGGAATCATTTAGTAGACGTTATTTCCTGAAAATTAGTACCTTTTGTTTTAATCTACGATGAACAATGGCAAAATAATGCATCTGATTGGAGGTTGCTGTATTGAGCAAGCAGAAATCGCTACATGCTCAGCTCGGTTATTACATTTTTTATCTATTATACAAACAACTTGTTAATTTTTATACTTTTATTTAACTCGATTTGTTTCATGTTTGTAAAAATGCAATTTTGTAATCGATTTTTCATTCACTTTATTATATGCTAGAATTTTGAATTTTAGAATAATTATGTGTTCTCGAGGATAATACTATTTTAATATTTTCAGAACTCATTTATGAGTTAATCCATTAATTTAGTTAAATTTTGATTCCATAAAAGCCACACCACCTAGTAGTGAATTTGAGAAAAAAAAATTTTACAATATTCCATGACGTTTATAACAGCGAATTATAAATTAAAGACTAAAAAGTAAAAAATAATCAAAATTAAAGGATTCTACTTCTTCATACACAAATAAGCTGTTTTAACAACTGCTTTTATTAAATTTATTCCGAATTTCGATCTTATATACATTATTATTTATTTTACTAAATTATATTCAAATAGCATTTAATAAATAATGCATATAACATCACATGCAATTTATTGCTATTTCCTTGTTGTGATGAAGTAACACAAGTTCAGCTACGATACGTTGAGAAGCAGAGCGAATCCATCCACAGCATTCATTAAACTGATCTAGGCATCATATTGAACAGGAAAACATGTTTTCTTTCAATGGATCAATCGAGTTTTAGCTGCTCTATACTAGATAGCAGCACTTGCAAACTGTTTCACTTTAATGTTTATAAAATATGAGACCTAGTTCACAGTTTAGAGAAAATTGAGACCTGGTCCACTTTGGTTTCCAATACCTCATATATGTCTGTGTACAAAATCCTCGCTGGTGCTTTAAATCTTCATTGTACGGATCCAAAAAAATGTCCAAATATCACACGAATATTAACTAATTTCCATTTCCCATTCTCATAAAATTATGCAATTATTTTATTAGTTCTTTCAATGTCAATTCTTTAACCTATTTGCTTTAGTTCTCATCTTCTGAATCTTCATCAACAACTTAATTCGCTTTCCAGTGGTTATTTAATTATTTCGTCATAAACAAGATATATTTCTTTTTTTCTTAGGCCAAATCATCATATTTAAATTTTAAATCTACAAAAATCTAAATGTTTGTTTACTGGGTACTATTTATGAGCGATTTCATTATTTGACATATGAATAGACGCACTAAATATTAAAGGCCGATGTTGATCCTGGTGATTTGCAAATTGTATTGTAGATTCGGTAACTAAAAATTAAGGTTATAATTTTTCATATCTCTTCTGAACTTCGGATAATCATTATTTACTTCAAAAGAATCAATTTGACGCAGTGGCGAATCTAGGATTCGGGTCTGAGGCTGAGGTCATAAAAACTTTGTATCGTCGTGATGAATGTCAAACCTCAAGGCTGAATTAAACAAAAACACTTTAACTTTACAGACTTGACTCACCTGACAATAAGAATCATAAGAAACAATTCAATACTTTTGATAATTTAATAAAAATTACAATGAAATAACCAGCCAAAAAGTGTCTTCGACCGCGTCAAAGCTACACGTACGAGTAAAAGATTACAAAATTAGGAAAATTTTCGAGCCTGTCAAGCCAGAAAGTAATGTTGAAATGTTTTTATTATTATTTAAAAAGAGGGAAATTAAGGAAAAACAGTTGTAATGATGTTAAATAATATCAAGAATTCTGCTTGCCTCTGGGGGGGAGGGCTGTAGCCCGATAGCCCCTCCCTGGATTCGCCACGGATTGGACGCAATTACGCAATAAAAAACCAACTACCATTTTGTAGATTTCAGGTTCACTATTTTAAACTGTGCTTCAAAGCGATTGTTATGCAAAACTGAACTGACTTCACAAATTCTACAACATACTATCTATGAATCAATAATTAATTTGGGGACAATGCAGCATTGGAATATTTTCTTTTGGGAAATAATTCCATTACAAGATGCGCACATTAGAGCTAGTTCCTAATGCATAATTGTGCAGTCGCATGATGCAATTCAAATGTGGCGAGCCAGTTTGACTATGAAATTCATTGCGCATCTTACAGAAGAATAAAAGAAGTGCCTTCACAGTGAATTTTAAGACAACATGCGCTTAGATGTTAGATAACATGTATAGTTACGATTGTCATGTGACTGTGACGTCACGTAAATTGACTCCTCTCTGTCTTGTCAAAAGATTGATAATGCTAAACCAGAAATGTGTCTAGCACTGTAAAGAATGTAGAAAATTTCCGCTGGGATTCTTGCTGATTGAATGTTGTAAGCATTTAACCATGAGAACTTTGTGGCGATTTATACCTATCACTTTGAGCGTTTCGTTTTAAGCCTTTTGAATCATCTCTAAACATATTCTGTATTAAAATTTATCACTATTCTCTCTGAATAAGCTATTCGAAGGAGATCTTAATAAATCTGAATCTTATAACCAGAGCACCGACGGATAAAACAGAAGCAAGCGCCTAAAGTGATGGATGGCACCAATTAGGCGCCTGGTGGTCTTAAAAATATATGTTGTTGATGGGATTATTTTGAGCCTCCTCACTCGGGACAAAACACTGTTGTTGACGAAAGAGTTAAAGAGAAGGCGATAACAGTTCTGGGGTAAACCTCTCGAAGACGCTGAGTTCGCTTCAAGAACTCAGAGAAAAATTAGAATAAAATTAACTTCCGACAAATGAGAATTCCAAAACCTACAAGATTTCGCTTCCACCCTTTGACATTTGTTTCATTGTCTCGCCACTCTCAGTTAAGTTATTTGAAATTTAATGATAAAATACTGTGTTAATATGCTTTGCGTGGGATCATTTTGGAAAAGCTGATTAATTATTTAAAATGACAAAGACAAATTCATTCACAAAGTGAGATGAAATAAATGTCATAAATTTGCACAAAATATTTACAGATATCAATCCATATGAATAAATAAATCATTCTCATTTAAAGAATATATTTCAAACATTAAAAATATTTCTTTTAAACACTCAAGATATTAAAAAACGTGTTTAACACACAGTTAATAACTAATATAACTATTTAGCTCTCAATTAAATTCAACAGACTTTTCAGCGCTCGCCTTTTCATTATGGGATCGCATGCTATGGAACAGAATACAGAATGTTGCTAATATTTACTGCTATCTTCCAGAAACTTCGTTATGGTTCGAGGCAACGCTATGACATTGAAGTTTTAAGGCACGTTTTGAATCAAAATTTGAGGAGAAACTACCAAATTTACCAAATCCACACCAACTTTTATTGCCGTGTTGAACTTTGGCTTATTAAAATTTCATTAAGTACCTTTTCTTAGATGCGAGTGTTCAACAGCTGTGTAAGTAAATACTTGCATAACTCAAAACGGACATAATTTAATGTAAACAAATTACATTTAAAAATAATGTCAAATATAAATAGATATTTATAATAGTTTTATAAAATTCGTTCCAAAGTTTATCGAAATGAGAATAGTAATAAAATAATATAGGGGTGTTTGCTAATCACAATGCAGACTAAGCTGGTTCAAGTTAAATCTGATCAAATGTATTCTCAATGAACTAGCATTAAATTTCTGTGAATAATGTGTCAACTCAGGTCTATGTCTCATTATGTGCTACTTAAACTTATGAATAATCTATCCAGAATCCAATTATACAGTTTCCAGTCTAGACATTAATCAAATAGTAACAACTATTGTGCAAATATGTTCGTGTCTTACAACATTAGATTCATCTATGGTATTATACAACCGAAATTTGTTTAAAACTAAATGTATTCTTCTTCGATTGATTCAAAATAACAGAAAACGGTCTCAGGCGGGATAAAATTTATAAAATAATTCGATCTTCTAGACCTATTAAGGTTATATTTGGAAATTTGACTCATATGCATTGTAAATGAGCTTCGAGCAGCATGAATTTCCTCGAGATAAATCTAGAAAGCAAAACAGGTAAGATTTGCAGGCCAAGGAAACCAATCATACTTCAACAAATTTTCGATATTTAGATACCCGCATGAAACTAGAAATATAATACTAGAAAGTATAAATAAAACTTTTCAAATTGCAAAAACTTCTGATTCGTTAATCATTAAAGTCTTTAGTCTACATAGCCTCAAAATCCACCGAACAGTAAAAATGGTTCTAAAAGCAGAGAAATATCACTCGCGACTTTTCCTGACAATAAGAAAGAGCCCAGAACTTCACCATCTCAATAAATGATTAGTAATACAAGATAAAGTAATGGTATGGAAATAAAAGATTTTATAACCTATGACGCTTCTGAAACTTTTGAGGACTTAAAAGCAAAAGATTTCTAAACCAAAAGAATCCAAAAATTGCCGCGACTGTGCCAGAAATCTATCGCAATATTGAATAAAAAAAGGAAGAGCAATTTTAGCAGAACCCTTGAAGACTTCGAAATCTTTGTATCAAGGTTTTGACACAGACAAGAATTCGACAGTATCTACTTTAGTTTCGGTACACTAATGTCCCGTTTACGAAGCTAAATGAGGGCTATTTAGAGGTGGAGTTCGTCATTTTGAATCGTGATCAGATGATGAGGATGACTTGAACTGACGCCTCACTCTCCTCACTTCTAGGCCACTCCAACGAGATGGTATTTGGCCCTCAACGATTGATTTAACGTGCACCAGGCTCACATCTTCAGTGAAATCAAGTTTGTTAACTTCCGATCCTTATATAACAGTAAAAATTGACAGTGATCATCCCCATGAAATTTGAACTTTCATGATCTGTAAGAAATTTTTCTGATTTTATTTACAAATTAGTTTTTCAAATCTATAATTCAGTCTTAATTTGGTAAGCACACTTTTTCTTAAACCAAATTTAATTAGTTTTTTCAGCGTTTCACTTGTGCCTTAGCTGCATCAGTCTGCAACTTGCCTAATTAAACCGACTAAACCAAACAATCACCAGTAGTCACTAAATATATATCACAAAGAAAGGATGAATATAAAAAAAGGCGAGAGTATATTATGCGAGAAGAAAAAGTTCATTTTAAAAAAATGAACCACAAATAGTTAAATATTCTTGTAGCTTAAACAGCATATAAAAATTTATTTTTCTTTTATAAAAAAATTTGAGTTTCCAAAATAACATGATATGAGACTTAAGTACTGCTTCAGTATTATCATAGGTCCACTTGATAAACAAAATTCACATTTTAGATTTCGAAAAAGTCAAATGTAAAAGTTAATCAGCATATTATTTCTCTCAAAACCAAATTTTCATCACACGAACGACTCATACACTCCTTTTAAAGACCCATAAATCTTCATGTTTCAGTATCACTTTTGTTTCGTTTTTACCACATTTCGTATTTGATCTCCATTAGATCCAAATTCTTCAATCACTACAAAATATATTACTTTTCTTTCTTACAAAATATGTTTTCCAAACGACAGGACAAATTTGTTTATTATTTTGTTGTTGTTACGGAAATTGTACAGGAAAGCACTTTTTTATTATTCTATTTAGTTTGTATATGTAACGTTTTCACTGAAGAATCTAAAACTGATATCTCACTGTTAATCTTTTTAATATTCGCTTGAAAATATTTCTCAGTCTTCACATTCAAGTCGATAAATTAATATTTTCAAAATTATTTTACCTTGTTTATCAACCTACATTATTTCGCACCGACACAGGGCTTTCACGATAGTTCTAATTTTTATTCTTATAAATTTGTATCCCATTTCTTTGGAAAGTTTAGTAAATATTAAGGAGCGGTAAAATAACTTTTCCAAACAGAAGCTCTTATTTTACACAAGAATTTATTTGCTTTTGAAATTTCAGAATGATGCTTAATTCTTCAAGGATGAATACTTTATTTTTAATGATTTAATTTCTTAAATTATCATACTATAGCAGAAGAATATAACAAAATATTCGTTCAAAACACCAATTTTGGAATTATGTTTATGTCTGTACGTGAACACGGTAGCTCAAAAACTGAAATAGGAAGATGTATGAAATTCGATATGTGGTTAAAACGCCAAATTTGTAGATATGTATCAAATTTTGGGCAAAATCGAACATCGCGAAAAGATGGTGTTCCAAAATGTATAATCAATTCCCTTCACTGTTCGATGACTGCGAAATGATGATGATCAGTGGCGAATCCAGGGGGGGAGTTATCGGGCTACAGCCCCCCCCCCCTCCAGAGTCAAGCCAGAATTCCTGATTTAATTTAACATCATTACAACTGTTTTTTCTTAATTTCTCTCTTTAAAAAAATAATAAAAACGTTTCAACATTACTTTCTGGCTTGAAAGGCTCGAAAATTTTGTTACTTTTGTAGTCATTCCACTTGTACTTGCAGCATCGACGCGGTCGAAGACATTTTTTGGCTAGTTATTTCATTGCAATTTTTATTAAATTATCGAAAGTATTGTATTGCTCTTTATGATTACTATTGTCAGGTGAGTAAAGTCTGTAAAGTTAAAGAGTTCTGGTTTACTTTAGCCTTGAAGTTTGACATTCATCACGACGATACAAAGTTTTTATGACCTCAGCCCCTCCCCCCCTCCAGACCGGAATCCTAGTTTCGCCACTGATGATGATAAACGCAAAACGGAGCTTATTGTGGAAGTATATGAGAAAAATAGAAAGAAGAACAATTCTGATTTCTTTCCGCCGCGATCATTTTAGTTTTGAAAAATAGATCGTCATTCGTTTATGTATAAAAAACTGTTTTCGTGACCCTGCAAGTGATAAAATAAAGTAGACTTAGGAAGAATTATTTAATGACAAATAAAAAAAATAGTAAAATTAAACTAAGTTAGTAAATTGAAAATAGTTTATTTAGAAAACGTAAAAGAAATAATTTGAATCAAGATGATTTTTTAATACTTTTGTTGCTTAATTCTTACTATTTTTTGTAAATTGATATTAAATCAACCAATGAATGGTTGGTGATCTGTAAAACTTATATTCTCGATCCCATTTGACCATACACTGGGCACCGAAAAATTGAAAGCTATGGCTATTTTTCAGATACAACAAACCTCATTTTAAACATTATTTTTCTCAAATGAATAAAACAAATCAATAAAATTTTGAATTAAATTGCCGAAAAATCCGAACTCACCTGAACCAAAATCAAGATATACAGATTTATAATGCTTGTATACAGACTGCATTGCATGACTGAGATTAACTTGCATAATTAATTAAGATTACATTGCGTTGCGAAAAATTGGTAAAAACAAGTGAACGTCGAGTGGCCTTTGGATCGATCGGACAAAAACAGGGCCTTTCTTAGAAAGGGATCCTTAGATGCTGTTAAAGAATAATTTGGAAACTCCCATTTTTTGGAAACGGTATTTATAACTAGTGTAACATGACCAAATATAGAAATCGCTTTAAAGTATATAAAAGTACAAATGCTGTTATTTAAAAATTATCATGCTATAAAATGGAGCTTTATATTTGGTTCCTGCGGAGAAATTTTCAGCGCGCACCGCAACTTCTCCGTAAGATGGTGTAATATTGCGTCATATCGCATTTCGTATACCATTTCGCCAGGAATCGATCACTTCGCTTCGTATCATTTGCAGTGTTTTGTGTTACCATTTTTCTCTTCTGGCCTTAACAATAGTAACAATAAAAATGCTGTAAAGCATTCTTCTGAAAAGGATTTCTATTTCTGTGTTTCTTTCAACAAACTCTCGGTGTTTCTTCCAACAACAAGAAATTACTAAAGATTTAATTCTGGAAATCTTCGATAATCCGAAGATAAATCTTCGTTCTTTCATTCCAATAAATAAATCCTCTGTGGATTTATTTATTGGAATGAAATACCTATTTCGTTTCAAATTTATTAATTATTTTATAGATTTCATGGGAGGAATACATAAGCCACTATAAACATGAAAATGTGGATTAAATCTTGACATTTTGAATTTAAATTAAAAGAAACACGATACACAAGAGACTCTGCGAGTAGGGTGAAATAGTACGATTTATTAAATAAAAAAGAATAAATGTTTCCATTAATTCCATTTGGATTAAATTTCTTTGAATTGCATGCATTTAATGAAGTTTTATTTGAGTGATTATTTTTAATATATTTGTGAAACGCAAAAATTGAATTTAAATTTAACTAAAACAGCTTTTACGATACTTTAATTTCTTTTCGCAAATGTACAGACTTAGATACAGAATTTTAATTAAAGAAAAAAATCGTCATAAAAATAACTCCTGAGATAACTCCTGAAATTGAGCAGGTCGAATTTAGGTTCCACTGGATTAATATTTTTATTTGTAGCAAAATTTTACATTAAAAAGATCAATGGCGGCGATTGTGGAAAATGGGGGGTGGGTTATAGACAACTAAACTACCCCGGAGTATACGGAGTAAAAAACAAAAAATATTTTTTTTACAAAATTATCTAGATTTCCCGGATACTATCGGTTTTTTTATATAATTCCTAGTTTTAGGCAGCTAAAGTGAAATAAAAATTTAAATTTTTCTCAAAAAGTGAGAAAAGCGACCGCCCCCATGTCGCTGCCACTGAAAAAGATCCACTACTTGGTTTGTGAAAAAAATATATAAAATTTTGCAGAAAACTATTTAAAGTTAAGCTTAATAGAAAAAAATCACAAGGTAAGATTTTAAAAACACTGTCAGATACAAAAATGTGTTATTTTTTCTTTCTTTGTACGCATTTAAATAATTAAATTTCATTTATTCATTATAGTTTCTTTCTAATATTAAAATATAGTTTACTTTTTATTATTAAAATAATTATTAAAAAATCATTTTATATTTTTGACGAATAATCAATTTTGAATACATTAGACAACCAGTTTTTGGAGCGTTACAAATTTCCTGTTATTGTGCGAATCCTGTAGAAATAAAAACAAAAGAGAATATATTTCAGAGCATAAAAAACATCAGCTTCCCCTACTCACGACACTAATTTGGCATTACTTCAAACCGTGTTTTCTCTCCTTCTTTATGATTTATTGTAAGTTTTCAGCGCTTACGTAATCCTTTACCGAGCGCAATTTTTAGATTTGCATAGTCGTAAAACAGAATGGTTAGGCCGAAATTTAAGGTGTTTCATTCAAATGTCTTATTTATTATTTTTGAACCAACTAGTATTAAAAAATTGCTTCCAACAATTATTTCATCAGCAACTTCCTTTCCATCAGCAAATGAAATTTTAAAATGAACATTGAATCCAATTTTAATTTAATATGGTATTAAATCATTATGTCAGAATATTGTAGAAATATTTCTTCCATTTAAAAATATTTTTGTTTGTTTTTAATTTTGTTTGCTTTCTATATGCTCACTTATTTCCATAAATTTGAGACCAGAAAACAATAGACTAATTGTTTTACGAATTTCCTTACAGATTTTTTTTAAAATTATAATGTGTATTTTATCACATTTTATTATCAATCTGTACTGATTTTCATTCAGTTATAAATCTAGATACATGTATTGAATAACAACATATTTAAGAAAACTAATCTATATAATGACAGAAAATTCAAAACGGAGACACAATTTCTAACTTGCAAATATATACAACTTTCTCACCTTTTTAAGACAAAAAAAAATCAGTTAATTTTAGTAATTATTTATATTTATATATATTATACAAATATGAATTTTTTATATATTTAATCTGAAATTTATAATTAATTTTAATCAGTTCATTCTTATATTTCCGTAAAAAGTAAGCCGCCCTACACAGAAGCAGTGACGTTATAATAGGGGCTTAATAGATCAAGATAACATTGTTTTAAATAGGTAGACACTTTTAAATAAGTCTATAAATGAATTTAGCATCCGTTTATAAAACCTAAGCACATTTTTTTTATTTATTTAAAGCTGAACTATTGTTTCAGACTCCTTTCAGTTCGTACTTGCATAATCCGTATTACATCATCGATCAAACAACATCATTTTTAAGGCTATTCTCAAATTACGCAACACACATTGACAAAACATCACACTTTCCAGTTGAATAAGTTAAACAAAGATCAAAAGTAGTAAAACTCTTCCACTCTATTTTTACATAATTCGATACTACTTATTACATTTGGCTGTTTCACATCCATACAATTCACAAAATTCGCCGCGAGATCAGAAATTTTCATTGACCCGGATTCAATTGCTGCATGCCTACTTTAGAACAAGCAAGATCTTCCCCCTGGCATTCTCAAATCGTTTTTGAATCCCCTCTCACTCGGTAGGAGTGTGGTAGTATCATCTAAATTTAGAGTGGTAGCGAGTTTTACTACTTCCTTCGAGCAACTCGATTTCTACTTACTGGTGGATTTGCTGGAGTCCTCGAAAAGTGCACTGTTGTTTTAGAATTGTGCGCCGCTAGACGTCCATGACAGTCGAGTGGATGAATGAAACCGGACAAGTGCGAGTGACCAATGAGCAGCAACGATGAGCGATGTGAGAGAGGACTATGAGAAAGAGTGGGCTTTTGCTTGCTTCTGAGGAGATGCTGGGTTTGAAGAGCGAGAGAGAAAGAAAGGAGCTGCTCTTGGTTTTCCGCTGCACGAGGGGAGTCCGACGATCTGGAAAAAGGAACAGGTGACGTCAGTCAGGATCCCAGCATCCCGCGCGAGAAGGAAAATTGCGCGGAGTGACGTCAATCGATTCGCAGCCTGGAACCGGAGCGATCCGGGGAGGGGACAAAATCCGGAGAATGAAGAGAGGAGAGAAAGAGAGTGGTGACGAGATTTACCTGAGCAAAGAATTTGCTGCTGATGAACAGAACAATAGAATCTAACACGATACAGGAAAGCATTCGAATAAAGTCTTTCGAAGGATGTCTTGATACAGAATTATATCTGTGTAAGAGTAGAATGGATTCGATTTCGATTCACTGACCCAAGAGATATCTGGACATCACAAGTACCATTTTAAATGCTTAGTTCTTTAAATGCTTATAATGTCTTTTTCATCATTAATAAAAACAATTTATGCTCACCAAAGCTGGTAACATCAGTTTATCTTTTAATCCATTGCATATTTTGCAGGAGAAAAATATGTGACGTCACATTAAAATGTAGGACAAAATGGAGTTGCTTTTGTCTTATGACTGTGATGCCATGTTAATTTATTCCATCCTCACTTATTGTAATAATCATAGATTGTTTTTGTATTGCAAAAATTCAAGGGTGAGACATTTTAAGGAGTCTAAATGGTGTGAGGGTTTTTTTGTTTTTTACATGTTCTTCAGAACTGAACAAGACTGAAAATTGCATTTGCTATATTGTCAGAATGACGAGTTTTAGTATCAGCAAGAACATTACATTATAATTCTGAGAAATTATGAAACAAATCAAGGCATTCCAATTCCTGTCTTTTTATACGCATTCATAATAACTTTATTTTCTTTTATTTTCAGTTTCGCATTTCTTTTTTTACGCTGTTTAAATTGTTACTGTAAAGAAAATACAGATAACCCCCCGTATAATACACTTCTTAAATTTCTACAAGATGTCGTATTATGGCATCTTTAACATGAGTTAAGATGCCATAATACTATCGAGTCCGTGTTAACAAAGAACTAGCGTGAAATAAAGGGTAAGTCTCAAAATGGAAAAAATAAAACACTGATATATTTTTCAAACCATAAGAACCACCTTTATTAACCCTTTGAGGATGGCCGCACGCTTAACGCTACGAGCAGCTGGCACATCCGTGTGACAGCCGTCGTCGAAGGGTTAAGAAGTATGAAATATTAATAGGTTTTAAGTAATGTTTTCTTCATCATCACTAAACACTATTTATCCTTAGGGGTTGCAGCTGTGGGGTCAAGGCGATGTCGCATCTCTCTTCAAATGTCATCACTTTCTATTCGGAATTTCATCAAAATTGATCATGTAAAAAAATAAGAGTTAATTCAATTCCAGTGATCGAAAATATGCTACTTTTCTTTAAGCATTCGCTCGAAATGACAAAATGAAGAGATTAGGGTGTCAGTATTTCTGCTCTCCAGGATTTTAAAGTTAGCAATCTTATCAAATAGTTACTTTTAATCGCCTTGAAATGTCTAATTACCCTTGGACGGAAACACATTTTATATGAATTTAAACCATATTTGAATTACTGTTGTAGCTTGATTATACGCATTTATAAAAAAATATTACGCATCGTTACACTAGAAAATGCTTTTCTCTATTCAAATACATTCACAAACGCAAAAATTTTCACCTCAAATCCAACATTTTAATGGATTGAATTCACATTACGTTACAGACACATAGCGAATATAACTACACTGGCAAGCAACTAACTGCACATTGTCTTACTCCGTGCTGCAACACTCCGATATTTTTCCACCTGCAATATATAAAAGGGGTCCTGAAGTTAAATTTTCGCGGCGTATTTGGCGTGTACCACGTCAGCATGATTTGACTTCACTACATACGAAAGTAATGAAGTCACATTAAGCTGTTATTTGCTTGGAGAGAATTTCACAAGAAAGCGCATTGTCATGCCATAAAATTGAGGATGTGGTGATGATAGCAGGCATTTCTTTTATTGAAATGTCCAGAAGATTTTTTTTATAATTTTGCTTGTTAATGTAAATGAAAAAATACGCCTACTAGCAATTTTTTTCGTACCCACTTGGAATATGGTTCCATAGCTTAAAAAGCTCTAACATTATCATCTTTTCTTTCCGAGCATTGTGTATTTCCTGACTTGACCTAATTTCCAATCCATGTATAATAAAAAAAACAGCGAAAAGTTTTGACAAACACATAAAGTAAGAGTGAAATAGAATCAGAAAATCCGTTCTACACCACTCCCATTCTAAATTCATAAGAAATAAGATATGAAAAAGTTTAAATGTTATCTTAAAATACGAAAGCAGAACTAAAAAACTAACATTATCGTTATGCGAAAATAGAAATTTTAATGAAAACGATTATGATAATTTTAAATCAGAGATGGAAGATGTTTGAAACGAATGAAGTTCAATGCAAATGTGTATTATTTTACTTTTGCTCAAATATTTTGATGTGTTCTTCGATGTTTTCAATGTATTTAATTATTTCGTTTTAGCAAATTACGAACATAAAATTATTATCAAATCAACTCTGTTTACTGACATATTATTCGAAATACTTTATAATGAATAATTAAGAGCAGAAATCCATTGAAGTATGTTGCAGTTTCCCAATACTTTCTACGGATACAGAGGATAAGATGTTTTGGCATGAAATATTTTATGAAAAATATCGGAAAATATGATATTAGAAGTCAAACACTCCTAGTTTCTAATAGCATACTTAAAAGTTTTCCCTAAAAGATGTGCGAAAAATATCCAAAAAATTAAAAACTAATGTACTGTGTCCATCTTACACTTATATGTCATATATACCAAAAAATAAATAAATAGACGAATAAACAGTATTTATTTCTTTTCTCTATATGCTTTTACTTTCACGTCAAATACGCTTTATTATTTTTATAGAATTAAATCAGCATTTCCTAACTTCTGCGAATGAAAAAACACGGTCCAAAACAAAAAAACAATGAATCATTTTAATAAACAAGTTATTTCAGGAAAAAGCGCTTGGCATCATCGTTCGGATCGTATCTTGAAATAAAAAACTCGATTCATTATAGAAAATATTTGATAGACTTTGTTGTGTTTTTTTAACTCATTTTCAAATGCACTATTTGAAATCACTGTAATAAAGCCTAGGACGTGTACCCATTAGATCGATTGTTCCTGATTGAATGCTAATTTTATTCATTTCACAGTACATGCAATTATTACTACTCTACAAATTCTTTTTTTTTTGCGTCCGATAACTGCGTAGGTATAAAACAATATGACAAACATTTCTAGTGTCTAAAATGTGAAGTAAATACGATGAATATTAGAAAAAATACGAGTATTTGTACTAAATAATTTTTTACTGTGCATGTGCGAGACGTAGCGTAATTTTTCTTCTATAACTTAAAAGCCAGATATATAGAGCAACTTATATAAAAAAAAATTCCAGTTGAATCCCGTGAAAATCTAGAAAGATGTCAGCATTTGAGTGAGGTGAATTTCAATTTCTCTTTAAGCTATATGATGAGGGCTCTTGCACAAACTGATATTTTTTAAACTTGAATCTTCAAATGGTTAATGACGAAATGCAATTTCAATAATGCATTTAATTTATAAGTATATACGGGTATTCAGGATGTTCAACTTTCCTAAAATTCAATGTTACTGTTCGAATATTCAACATCAATAAAAACGAAAGTATCTATTTGTGAAAAAAACCCTCATCACTTAGTTTCTCTCAAAGATAAGTTTAAATTCACCTCACTGAAATGCCGACATATTATTGAATTTTAACGGGATTCAACTGGAATTTTTATATAAGTTATTCTATATATCTGGCTTTGAAGTTATAGGAGAAAAATTACGCTACTTCTCGCACATGCGCTGTAAAAATTATTTAGTACAAATACTCATATTTCCTTTAATATTCAACATATTTACTTCAAATTTTAAAATAATAATTATGTAACATATTGTGGAGTTTCTATTAGCTTCGTATAATTTGAATGAAAGCCCTCATTAAACTGTTAAAAGCAAAAAACTTGAGGGAAACTTTGGGATTTTTTAAAGAAACAATTATATCTTCTTGAATATCAATTCTATTTTTACGAAAATGCATGTAAGCAATGTGCATAGCAAACAAAACCATTGATGAAAGTTTTGTAATAATTATCAGCTTCCTGTGAAACGGAGTGAACCAAAATCACTTTTCGTCTTCTGGTTGGTCCACTAAATGCCTTCTTGACTAAATCCCCAGTATATAAAGTGTACGATACTCGATTGTATGTTACACGATTCTCCAGAAATGATTTCGAACCATAGTTTTCGTATAAATTGCAAAATTCTCGCATTTTACGAAACAATCCTTAATTTTTGAACACTATTATACTTAAACCCTAAACTGTAAATTAGAAAGGGTAAAAAAGCGGTCCCTGTTATTTGTGTGAAGGGAAATTCTCAAGAATTAATCGGTTAGGCTGCGAAAACAAACTGAAAAAATCATGCATGTGTCGACTAAATAAAGAATGGATTCCATTGGAAACCAGGGGACAGGTCTCCCCTAAACTTTCTCGTATACTTCTAACACACGTAGAGAAAAAATAAGCTACAAAGCAGTAAAATGAACAAGAACCCAAAACGCAGTGGGGGAAAAAATAAGCGAAATGTCATACCACAATTTCCGAAGGTCGTCCAACACGGAAGTGGAATTAGAATCCGGCGTGATTACCTATAGGGCTGGGTGTAAGATAAAGGAAACGAAATTTGTAATTTGAACGCCTTTTTTTCAACCGATTCACTCAAAAAATGGACACAAATCTACCATTAAGGTAAGAAGGCCACATACCAAATTTCATGTATCAAAGTAATTTTTTAAAGAAGTTATTGCATTCAAAAGTATGCGATTATACAGACAGACAGTCAACCCTTTGACGGATTTGGTCAAAAATTTGATACAAACCTGCAACTAGATTTTATCCACCTATCTATTTAAGTTTGTGAGTTATCGCGTTCACATTAACACGAACATACAGAAAGACAGACTTCCTGTAGACGGATTTTGTCCAAAATTTGATAGAAACCTACAAATTATGTGTAAAGACCACATACCAAATTTCATCCCTGTAGCTTTAATAGTTTTTGAGTTATCGTGTTCACAGAAAGACACACAGACAGACATAATTCCAAAATTGTGTTTTTCGGACTCAGAGAGGTCTAAAACGTGGAGATTCGTCAAAATCTCGGGTTCGAATTTTTTGAAGATTACAATACTTTCTCTTTGTATACTTCGTATACGAGAAAGTAAAAGTGTGTGATACTACTTATTACATATAATGAATTATGTGATATGACCATTACTTCTTTAAATCGCTCTTATGGTCGAATTGCAAATATACGAAACAAAGCGACTCTTCTAGGCAGCTTTCAGTCCTTCACTGCGCCATTTTAAATTTCCATTCAAATTATCGAAAATCTTGTTTGAAAGATTCTGTTGTACTGAAATATGCAAATTAATTTGATTTCAAGATGCCTGCTGAAGTCTTAATTTTGTTAGGCACAACTTCAATAAAGCAAAAGAAGGAAGAATAAACTCAATTTCCGTACTCATCCAGAAATATTCTCTAGTGAGGAAGTGGCAGGATAAACTGGTGTATGGGAAAAAAATATCTACACGGTAAGTAATCATTTCATTGAACGCGACTGTTTATTGCAAGAATTGGGTTCTGATTAAATTTCTCTTGAACATTGCATTTAAAATAGGCATTTTGGCTCAGATTACTGTATATTATTCTTAGTAGACTTGAGTCTCAGGAAAGAATGACTTAGGTATCTTTTTTACTTTCTCGTATACGAAGTATATACAAAAAGAAAGTATTGTAAACGTCAAAAAATTCGAACTCGAGATTTTGATGAATCTTCACGTTGTAGACCTCCCTGAATCCGAAAAACACAATTTTGGAATTATGTCTGTGTCTGTGAACATGATAACTCGAAACTATTAGAGCTACGGCGATGAAATTTGGTATGTGATCTTTACACATAATTTGTAGGTTTCTACCAAATTTTGGACAAAATCCGCCCCCGGAAAGTCTGTATGTCCATGTTCATCTGAACACGATAGCTCAAAAACTTAAATAGCTAGATAGATAAAATTTGATACACAGTTTTATCACCAGGAATGTAGGTCCGTATCATATGTTGGACTAAATCTGTCAAAGGGATGACTGTCTGTCGATCTGTATAATCGCACACTTGTGAACACCATAACTCCTTAACCCTCTTACATAGATAAATAAAAATTGATGCGTCGTCTTCTTATCTTAATTGTAGATACGAGACCAATTTTGCTTTCAATCTGTTAAAAGGCGTTCAAATCGCATAACGATTTTCTTTACCTTACGCAAAGACATTTGCGTATTGGCCAGAATTCGCCTTGGCGCGCGACAAGGGAAACTCGATTTATGCCATTTGCCTTATTTTTTCTCCACCTGTGTTAAGGACGCCTGTAGTGTTTTCCTTCAGTTTGAATTATTTTTTCTCCACACGTGTTAGGGAATCGTCCATGTTACTGCCACTCTGTGTGTTTTTTCTCCACCCGCGTTAGGACGGATACGAAAAAGATTTGGGGCAACCGCTCCCTCAGGTTTCTCTCTACTGATACCTACGAGTTGCCACGCGAGTTTTTTTCCAAACTTTCCTGAGCGTGTGCCGGGGCTTTCATTCCCACCATTATTGAGTGTGATGCTTATAACCTTACTGTGCTTCGCTAAAATAAACTATTTTAAAATAAAATAACAACTATATAGTCTTCTCTTAATTTATTTTTCACTAGCCGCCTTAGGCGACCAGCTGATTCATCAATCTTACTTGTAGTAATTCAGTGAAGTCGGTAAAATTTAAAATGCATGAGTTGCTCAAATTGTTTTGTTATTGTATTTTTTTATCTTATTTTGTAATTAACTTATCCAAGGAAATAATTCGAAATTGAAATTATTGAATCAAATAAACTGTTGTACTTGAATGATAAAAGATAAAACTGGAATCAAAACAATGACACTAAAACCAAGTAAAATATTTTTTTAAAGTAATTTTTAAATGGTTTTCACCTTTTAAAAGAGTATCACAAACACAAATATAATCCAAATGAAGAATGAATGTTAGAAATTGTATATCAGAGAATCAATCAGCAGAAACAAATGAAATTTTTATCTACAGGCATATGAATTAAAAGTTGGCTGTCAGTTGTTAAATTAAATCTAATTCTACAGAACACCAACTGAACGCAGTTATCCACTACCACTTCTGAGAAATAGTTGGAAAATTGATAGATTTATAAGATAAAGCTAAGTCCCCGGGGAAGGCTTGGGGGGGGGGGGGGGGTACCTCAAGTTTGTGGATGAGAAGTTCACCAAAACAGCAAGCAAGTACTCGATTCTCCTGAGGATACGAAAATGGTGTGTTGCCTGATAACGGGCTAATCGTCGATGATGGGACGTACTTCCTTAGGGAGAGGATTGTGCATGAGCCGCTAGCAATGCAGTACCCATATTATTGTCTGCGGCTATCTGTCACTCATTGTAACGGGTGCTATGACAGGACGGTGGGTTCTTTTTGGTTATAAGATAATGTATTTATATTTTGAAATATATATCGTTCTACTTCCTGTGTTCTAATTCAGCATTGCAAATAAGATTAATCATTTGCTTAAATAGGATAAAAAAGTCGAGTGGCATTGAATCTAATATGATTGATAATCTAATATGATAATTTTCTGCATTTTTAAACACGAAAAGTCTATTCGTGTAATAATAATTTCAAAAGCTATTAAAAAACTCCATCAACTTCAAAAATCTACTTAAATCTTATGCAAATCTTATTAACTCAAAATATAACTCAAGTTCGCATATCAATAGTCTGTTAGTACAATAGATGTGTTATAAACTTACACTCAATATAGCGCATCTGTTGAATTAACAATAAATACTTCAGAAGTTATTACTGCAAAATATTAACAAAAATGGAAAAAGTTGCTTAATTTTTAAGTAGTTAAAAGATTAAAAAATAAGAAATTAAACTAATTAACTAAACTTTCGAGAAAATAACCCCTAACTATTCATTTTTAGTCTACAATAAAGCATATTCTGTGCCAAATGCAGTTGTTCTAGGTCCAAGTACCTCCTGTAAAGTGCCAACATTGATTTTTATTAATATGCGAGATATATCGATAGATTAATTTAAAAGCAGTCAGAAATTCTAAGTTTCGAGAATTGAGTAATTAATTTAAAATATTTAAAAGTTTATTTTTGCCCAGCAATTCCAATTTACATCAAATTTCCTTAAGCTCAGTTTGGAGTTGAAGTTTAATATGTGGTAACTGTTTTTAACTTTAAAAAAATTGGGGTTTGTCGTCTAAAAACTTAGCGAAACCAAACCGAAGCGAAAACCAAAACTATTGCTGTGTTGCCGCATATGAGTCAAAAAATAAAATGAAACAGTTCAACTAGAAGAAATTTTCAAAATATTAAATAGTAAACAATTCTTATTTTACTCAAGTTTTAAAATATTTATAGTACATTTTTACTTTATCATTTACTTTTTTATTCAGATTAGAAATTATTTATTTAAATCAGTATAAAGGTGCAGTTCCTAATCAGCTCAACTTCTATAATATCATCTTTCTTGTTTTTTCTGCTCGTGCTTTTACTTTTGTTTTTGTTTTCATGCCGTAAAACTTATATTTTAGAAATCATTTATGATCTATTAAACGAACAGAAATATTTAATTTTGCACTGTAGCTATGTAATATCGCCCTATTTTTATGACTTTTTGGTGTGAAAGTTGTTAAAATTTCCGTTTTTGCTCAACTAGTCTTAATGAGTTAAAGAAAATTGTAAAGTTAGTAATGTACATTTTTATTAAGAGTTTGAATTTATTTTCCATCTTAAAAATGTAGAATGTTTTTATAAAAGAATTTGAACAATTACGGGATTTGTCTAAATTGCCATGCAAAATGTTGAAAATGAGATAGATTTTGTAGTTGGATGATATTTTGATTGAAATATGATGAGATGGGATTTTTAGCAACAAAAGCCATTAGGATGATATTTTTCTGTAAAAGTTTTGTGTAATCTATACAGTTTTCGTTCTTTTTTCGTACACTTCTTGAATGAACTAAGGCATTTTTTTCCCCCCCCCCCCTTTCAAGATAGATAAACTATTCATTATGAAAAGTGTAATAGAACTGAGAGGCATATAAAATAACTTCGTAAATAATTACAAATTTTTATGCGTATTTGTAAATATGAATTATATGCATAGAAATTTTACAGTTTTCATAGTAATGTATTTGTTGCATTATTAATGAACTAAAAGCTTAAATAACTATGATAAATTAATTTTTCTGTTCTAAGAAAACTATATAGTATATTCCTTTTCAAAAGTTAAATTTAATATCTAAAGTTTTGAAAAGGGTAGAAAAAGGTGAAATTTTTTTAGCTTTCCAAGCTGCAAATCATTTTGATCGAACATCTTTCATCTTTGAGAATTGGCTTTTAATTTAGAAAAAATTTTACTTTTTTAATTCATTTGTGTCATTGTAATCTAAACAGTATTATACCTATATATTTTTAAAAAATACATTAATAAATGTGAATAAGCTTTGAAACTAAGTATTAAAAATTTGAAAAACTGGTTTGGATTCTAACAGGTTAGAACTATTAGGCGATACCATAAGAGCATACATTTTTATTTTTAGAACAAGCTAAAAATACAAGTGTTTAAAAAATTTTATATAAATTTCATTGGTCAAATAAGCTGAATGGGTATAAGTTTCTTATTTAATTAAACTATTCAAGCAATTGGAGTTTTTTATGTTTACTTTATGAAGTTTGTTAAGTTCTGTTAATTAATATTTGGGGAATCTAGTACTTTGATTCATGTTTCTTAAACCTAACATTTTTCATCCATAACTTTCTAAGCACTGTATTAGTAATATTTAAACATTTGATTGTAATCTTTTAGGATGTCTTGTGATCTCTGTGAACGAGGTTCTCATATGTGCCAGTCGTATGGTCATCATCATACAAACTATGCTCATCCCCATTATTCTGGTAAGTTAGTTAAGTTTTCATGATTTTCTTACTTGTATCCTGCAAAAGTTAAATGTGGAGTGTATGGTACTGACTTACTTCTCACCATTTTTTCTTTGCGTAATTTTATGTTCCGTCGCCAAATACTGTTTTGGATGCGCAGTGTGCTTTTTATTGCTCTCTTGCACATGCATCACCTGAAAACGAGAGATTGAGCACACAATGCCTGCAGCATTTCAAGTGTGTACTGGGCAAATTTTTTTAACTTAAAAAAACATCAGCAGCTTCGCTTTTAGCATAGCGCAATAATCGTAGCTTCGCTTATTCATTGAGAAACAAAACACACAGAATGACATACATGATACTGAACTGATATTCCATCCGAAGAATTCCAAATGAAGTTTTATTCAAATTCGAATTTATCGACCAATTGCACCGAAGAGTTGAACAAAACATTCCAGTCAAAATGTGGCGCAATATAGCCTGATAAGCAAAACACTGATGAAAAGATTAATTTGTGCACATGCGCGCTTGTCACTCGTTAAAAACATCTAGACGCATCCAAAACAAATGTTCTCTCTTTGCCGTTCTTGGCAGTAAAGAGTTGGTGATCCTAAGAGGAACAAAGTAAGTCAGTATCATACACTCCACATTAACCCTACAAAAATGTAATTAAAAAAGAAGCTGTACAGAAACTTTGTTTTATTGCACTTGTAGAATTTTAATGAAGTTGTATTTTCAGACTTAAATTCTAGGAGTAAGAAATAAATACTAAAATAATTTGTAAATTGTATTAACAACCTAAACTGCTAATTGATGCATTTCCTTTTTAATTTATTAGAAAATATAGTATTTAACCCTTTGGGTAAACAATAGTGCTTTCATTCTTATTCTAGTTGTAAAATTCTTTTCTTAAGATATAACTACAAGTATGAATAGAATTTGTGTGATATGTCAATGTTTTATTTTACAGTAACTTTATAGAAAAAATAATTATTTAAAGTATAGCTTCATTGTTTAAGAGAGTCAGATACTTGGAATTAAATTTTCTTCAAATGTACATTTACTTAGAAATACTTCATTGATTTGTCTGAAGTGCATAAATTTTACTTTCATGATGTGAAAGTACAATTTGCATAGTTTTTGTGTCAGTAAACCTGGAGTTTAGGGTGCATAGTATTTTCTCGCCAATTTTCTTTGGCGCAATTTTATTTGTTGTCACCAAACACTGTTTAGGATGTGCAGTGAGTTTTTTATAGGTCTCCTGCTCATTCGATGCCTATGACTTTTCAAAACGAGAGATTGAGCATGCAATGCCTTTGGCATTGAAAATGTATTCTGGGTAAATTTTTTTAACTTAAAAAAACATCAGTGGCTTCGTTTTCAGTAAAGCGGGCTCCTTGTAGTTTCGCTTTTTCATTGAGAAATGAAACACACAGGGAAAGAATGAACACAGGAAAAACACAACATCTGAAGTCAACGAAACATAGCAAGGGAACCATTGTTTCCAGAAAAAAAAAATCCTTTTTCGGTATTTGGAACCCATAATCAGCAAGTTGCAGCTTAAGGAAAACGAAGTGGGTACGCACCCTAAACTCCAAGTTAACCTTTATGTCTTTTAACTGATATCTAACTATATTTACTTGGCTAAAATTATTCATAATTTATTTATTCAGGGATGAGATTTTTCCGCTTTTTCGCTGATTTCCGCTTTTTTGTTATTTTGGAGAAATTTCCGTTTTTTTCTCTCAAAATTCCGTTTTTTTCTTTTTCTTTCGGATTTCCGTTTTTTTCTTTTCTTTTTCTTTTTTTTTTCTCCCCCCGCCGAAAAAATTTACTTTTTCTTCCGAAAATTCCGCTTTTACACGAAGAAAAGAAACCTTTCTATCCTCCGTTTTTGAAAGAAAATTCTGGGAAAATATGCTCGACCATGTGGCTTGACTCCACCGGCTAGGAAACTAGCTGATTTATCGTCTATTGATGAATCAACATTATATCGGCAAGCTTTACAAGGATGAACATTCCAACATATTCTGTGCCATTCAAAGTATTAAGTACCACCTTTTTGCAGAAAACAAAACCTCTGTGGCATATTTTTCAAAAAAAAAATTTTTGCATGAACATGTTGAAAAAATTGGTTGAAAACTTAAGGTCATCTTGTAGGGCATACCAAGATGAGGAAATAATAAAAAATAAAAAAATGAAACAAAAACAAATAAATAAACTACATAAAAAAAAGAGAAACTCCTGTCAAAAGAGGTATTCCGTCTTGTGCCCAATAAACTGTAAAATAGCTGTCATGGCTTCAAGGCACAGAGGCATGGGGCGGTGTTCTGTCAAAAGAGGTTAAGCAGAGAATAAGACATAAAAAAAATCTTCTCAAAATAAAAAATAAAACCGATGATTTACCTAGGCATTCTAGAGATAATGTAGTCCCAACAACTATACCAGTAATTAAACAAAGAGATACTAATGAAGACTGTGCAAAAACTTTAACCTCTACTGAAAATAAACTTGCAGAGGGTATAAACACATCCTTTATTGAAGAAAAATCTGTTAAAGATAGGAGCCCTCCAAAACAAGGGGTGAAGCATGTTAATGGAGATCTGTTACCAACAAAAGCCGCACAAATAAAAAAAATGAAAGGAAACCACTTCTTTAACAATTAAGGAAATGTTTCAAATAGCAATAGTGCTAAATGAATCTGTCATTGTAACTGTACAATTTCTAGGTCCCTCTCAGTTTATAAGGTGCAAAATCACTGTGCTGTTACTTTTGAAAAAAAGTATAAAAATAAAGGAAATAAAACAGAATTCAGTATATGATACATTATTATAATTTATAATGAGCTTATTTGACACAAAAGCACTAAGTGTGTAAAGAGCACTTTACACAATTGCATGAAGCAAAAAGAAATTATTTGTTCTTATTTTTATTTATTTTTAGCCAACTTTTATCAAAAGGCTATTAAATATAATTCTTCTCAGACTTCTGTTAGGTGAATGTTGCATCTCAGTGATGCACAGGTGGTAAGTATGTTTTAATGTCTAATTTTGTATTTTCTGATGCCCCTGATGATGTGTTAAACTTGTTCGTTGACTTTTAATGCGAATGATTTAATAATAATTTAGTATTCTTTTTCTTATTTATACATACTGAATTATAAATAATAAAGTTATTAATTATTATAGTGTAATATTTTCATCATGTTGCATGTTCTGATGTTTTACTTCTTAAAAACATCTTTCGCGTATAAATTATGGTGCAAATTTTTTCTCGCGTATGATTTCAGTCTTTTTGCTTTTTTGCCAATCTCATCCCTGTTTATTAGATGCTTATTGATTTTTTTATAGAAAAAAACTGTTAACATTATTTAGTTTCGGATACGACGTCAGTGTTGTTTTGAGCGTATGAAAAATATTCTTCATTGCTATAAACATTTACGTTTTTTGTTTCAGGAATATTTCATCATCATTTTTGTTGTGTTTTTGTTAATCAGTTGCCTTATTACCTCTCAAGAGATATTTAAACTACACTCAACTTTCACCTTTAAATGGTCAGAGTTTGCTACATTTATTTTTGAACAATTATCCATGATTGCTGAAAATTGATAGTCAAAAATTCAAACTGGTAGTCATAAAAATCTCTCTTTAACTATTTGACTAATATTTCATCTGAAAATTTGCATAAAAATTAATCCTTTCTATTCTTGCATTTTTAGACATGTATATTTTTTGCATTGAATTTTTAACTATCAAGTAAGAAATATTAATAGGGTGTAAATACATAAAATGTTATTGCTCTGCTTGACATCTCTCGTCCTCTTTTTATTTTAAAAATTGTTTTTCAAATATCTGTCACTATATAAATGTTTGTAATTACTAATATAATAGCCCAGATCCTCCGGTAACGCTCTGACGTCACCAACAGTAAAACTCACACCATAGCACTGCAAGACATGAAACAGCATTATTTCACTGTTAAAGAACCTAAATTTGAGTAATTTTAAATTTAAAAGAGTAATTGTCGTTATAATTTCAAATTTAATAGCTCCAAAATAGTGAAATAAAATTTTCTATCGATTGATATAAAATTTATCTCACTATGATCAATAGTTCCCGATAAATTTTAAATTATATTAATCCTATATTTCAAATTAATTTCCGTTTTTTAATAGAAAGTAGTAAATTACGTCAGTGGTATATCATGCACATAATATAGTTTGGACACCAAATTGTATCTGAATGCAATCGTGGCGATGTTGTTTTCTTGCCAAGAATTAAATTAGCCACCAGTGACGTGAATCTTCAAGCACCACCAGTTCCCATTAATTCCAGCTTACACGATGACTATCAACAAATAGCAAGGGCAAACTTTCGATCATGTTGGAATTTATCTCGATGAGCCTGTCTTTTCACATGGACAGCTCTATGTTGCACTTTCAAGATCTAGGATTCCCAATCACATTAAAATGTACACAAAGACATCTGAAGTACAAATTACAGTACATCTGATTATTAAACAATGAAAAATACTTCACACTGAATGTTGTTCACCAAGAGGTTTTTTTTGAATAAATAAATATGTAAATAAAAAAATATTTCCTGTCATAATACATATGTTTATTTTATTTATTTTCAATCGATGTTAAACATTTCTCGTGCATATATATCAATTTAAACACGTCAAATTTGACGGGAAATCTCTCGAATGAAGAGGCAATTTGCACCCGTCAAACTATGATGGGTGATTTTCTAGTTCTATATATTTATAACAATTTAAGAACCTTTTCTGATTTAATAGATGTGCCTGATGAACTGGAAGAAGAACCAGAAGCACCTACTCTGTCGTTAGGGAATCGCATTTTATGGCTAACAGAGACACGTGCTGCATCTGGTATAGTTCGCTGGATTGGTCGAATACCATCTGTCTCTAATGGGTGGACTGCAGGTGTTGAATTTGTATGTATCACTTTGTGCTCTCTTATTCTTTACAAATGTTTACTATAAGTAAACTTGAGGTGTTAAGCACTGTTCCCATGGTCAGTGTTAAGGTGATTCTTTCTCGAAGTATGCCTTATCTCCTGTTGTGGGACCACAAAGAACCGTTGTTGCTCGAGGGTTTGTGGGGTGGCTTGAGTATCCCTGAGAAATGTTGGTAAATGCTTGGATATCAAAGGGCACAAGTCAACAGACAGAGACCTCAGTACAGTTATTATGGGCTGTTGTAGATTGTGTATGCATCTAGTCAAATTCTGACGGACAATAGATCCCCAACAATGCAGGTGGATCTCAGAAAAATTGACCATGGGAACAGGGCTTTACAATTGTATAGACACTGCTACTGTCCTGCACTTCAGGACTGAAAAGTAGACCCCACCCTAACACTTGCCTGGTGAGCCACATTGTTTAGTTATGCTATTGCCCAGATCCATTCATTGTCATGGAAAGAATTTGAATTGATTATTAACAAGATAATTTTTCCTTTTTTTTTTCTCCGTACAAATTTTCATCTTACATGCCAAATCCATTATGATGGGATAAACTGTGTTCTTTATTGTGCCTCTGAAATTTTGGCTTGTATTGTGTGTAACGGAAAGTGAAGTAAATAGAAAAAAAGGAAAAGATTTTAAGTGTAATAGAGTGCTGCCAGTCAGTAATAAAGATTATGTATAATTTTCTGACTTGGCTACAAGTTTTTGTTGTTATGATCATGTACAACTTGCATTCTTTGTTTCCATATGTACTTGTAATATGATTTAATTACAATTCTTTTTTAATTGCTTATCTTTCAGCTAAAAATTTAAATTTTTAAATATACAAATCACACATCTGATTACTTGGCAAGGTCATAAAAAAAGTATAAGTTTATATGCAAATGCATCTCTTTAAAAAAAAAGCATATTGGATTTATCAACTTGAATGTAATAATTTTTAAAGTAAGGAAAAAATTAAAATATTTCACTTAAATAAAGTTTGCATCCCAGATATCTATTAACTGCTTAAGGACCAAATTATTTTGAAACCTACGGTATTTAGAATGAGTTCACTCACCACTGGTATAAGCAATGAAAAGAAATTTCTTTGATTTATAATCAACTCACTTTTCTCCTATTTATTTTACATTTCTAAATACAAATAGTAAGTACTCTTAAAATCAAAAAAAGGGTACCGTCATAATAAATAGAAAAGTTTTATTTTTTCTGAAATATTTTATTACAACTGAAAGAAAAAAGTTGACTAGTTATGCTTAGCTTTTATTTTATATATTTTTATTTGTTCGTAGGATAATGTCATGCCAAATGGGGGAAATGGAGATTATAGGGGTCGTAGTTTTTTTGCATCTCGTCCAGGACATGCTTTGTTCCTTCCTGTGTCTGATCTCCTTAAAGTAGACAGTCCATCTACTCCTAGTAGTGGTAAGTATACTTTTCTCTCTTTAATATGAAAGATTTATGTATACAGTCGAACATTGCAAATCCAGAATTGTCAGGACTTTGGCAATTCTGGATTTGGCATAATTCCGAATCTTAGATCATTTCAGTATTAAGAAGTTAATTTTAAATCATAAAACACATAATACAATTTAAATTTTTTTAAAACTTATTTATGACTTGTTTTCTTTTATTTATAAACATAATTAATATTATTTCTTATTAATTTTGACATTTTTGTGAAACATTTCATTTAAAGTGAGTTGCTTCATTAGTTTTGGTTTCTGATTAAGTAACTTCTCTTTTATTTTCTGTATCGCCATTATGTTCGACTCTGAAATAAAGTCTCTTTGCTTAAGTTCTTTTATTGCGGTGTTCAACACTTCCACGAAGCTGTCAGTTGGCATTTTATCTTCCGCTTGTGTTTCTTCTCGCTAAAAGCTTTGGAGTTCATCAACACCATACTGCATATTTCGGCATCAGTGAGCTGACACACTGTTGGGGCTTTATCTTCGCAATGCAGTACTTCAAAGGTGTAATCTCGGCAATATCTTGTCCCCTTGATTGACGTACTCAAGTAGTTCAACAATTTCAGCTTTTTCCTTTGAGATCTGAAATCCTTTGAAATCTGTATCCACATTTTCTTCGTCCTCATAGAATATATTTGCCGGCCACAAATTGTTCCAAGTATTTTTCATCGTCGCAGTTGGAATCCCATCCCACGCTTTAGCTGCACTTCACACTGCTGTTTTCAAATTGTAGCATTTCAAAAAGTTTTGAAGTGTTTCCCCTCCGTTGAGAAAGCTGAGCATTTCTTTGAGGAATTCTGATTTGCACTGGCACTTTAATGCCCTCAGAATGCCCATGTCCATTGGCTGTATTAGAGATGAGCAATTAGGAGCGAAAAACAGCACTGACACATTGTCCTTTACTGAAATCTCTGGAGAAAGGTGGGCAGTGCAGTTATCCAAAATTAAAACTACCGTGGCATCATCTGGAAAGCCGTTTCCAGACAAATGTCTACGGGCTTCAGGAACAAAATGGTTTTCAAACCATTCATTCATCAATTCCTATTTCATTCATGCCCGCTTATCTGACCAGTATATGACTGGAAACACTTTTTCATTTTTAAAAGCCCTAGGCTTAGCCAATTTTCCAATAATGAAGAGCTTTGTTTTGTGTCTTCTGGAGGCGTTTCTGCACCCTAAAATTATGATACGTTCTTTAGAATCTTTTACACCTGTGGGATCTTTTTCGCTCGCATTAGCAACTGCGGGCAAAACATATCGCCAAAACAAACCAGTTTCGTCAGCATTGTAGATTTGCTCTGGTGATAATTTCTCAGCTTCAGCATCGGCCGACACTCTATCCCCACATATCTTCATGTCGTATTCTATGGCTTTTCTTAAATTTTATGAGCCAACCTGTTGTGTAACTGCCGTATGTGCTTAAGTTCATTGATCTATGAAATATTTTTGCGTGTTCCATTAAAAGTGGTCCAGACAAAGGGACTCCTTCAGTTCTTCGCTGCCTGACCCACTCAGTCATGATTATCGTTTTATGCATGGCGAATAATCTTTCTTTCACCCATCATAATTGATGTATCTGAGTTGGCAAAAAACTCAAAAAGTTCTTTTTTTGCCTCTTGATATCATGTATGGTTGACTTTCATAGTCCATACTCTTTGCGTAATTTTGCAACAGCTGTGCCACTTTCCAACTTTTTGGTCAGGTTGACTTTGTCTTTGATCGTTAGAGTCGCATGTTTTCTTTTTGATCCGCTGGCTACAGCAGAACTCAAAGCACGCTTCAGCATATTGACAATGAAAGATATAAACCAGAACAGATTTAATAATAAAAATTAAAAAGCCAAATAAAACATTGGAATTTTTTCTCTAGGAAAATATATCAACTCGGGTAAGAGCAGTTCAGCATTCGCAAGGGCTAGTTTGCAATTAAAGACAACTGTGAATTTCTATAAAATTCCATTCGTTCTCAGCAAATCCTCTTTTCAAGCCAGAAGGGGAGAGGAAGTTGCGTGCACATCTTATTTGTTAACATTTCTTATATTCTGCACTAGTTCATTTTGAGTACTAGAGAGGGGAAGGAGGAAGGTTTTGTAACCCTGTGATTCGTCACAATAGCCCCTCCCCCCATACCTTTGTTGCACATCATTGTACAGTAGTTAAATCCTTTCTCTCCCCAGATGGTTACGACCAGTTTCTGTTGACTCTGGGTGCCGATTTGTTAGATAAACATTAGGATTTTTTTTTGGGGGGGGGGGGTACAGAATGAAAAAGGTCTGGATTTTGGATCGTTCCAGATTTGCGATATTTGGCTGTTTTAAATTTTATTTTCAAATGTGAAGTTTTATTTCGTATGCATATTCTAGTATTAAAATTGCTGTTCTTTAACATGAAATATGACTTTAGCTTTATGAAACATTAAAACATTACAATTTTTTTATTGCATTAATTTTTTAATTTCATTTATTATTATTTATTTATATTATTTTTTAGATTTGTTTTGCATTTGCTATCAGAAATTGAGTGCAAAATAGCATTTAAAATCTATTTTCAAATCTCATTGTTCCATCTTATCGTCGAATTGATGAGTTTTTAATTGGGTGTTAGTTTTTACTTTCTCATATACGAAGTATACAAAGAGAAAAGTATTGTAATCATCAAAAAATTCGAACTCGAGATTTTGACGGATCTCCACGTTTTAGACCTCCCTGAGTCCGAAAAACACAATTTTGGAATTATGTCTGTCTGTGAACACGATAACTCGAAAACTATTAGAGCTACGGGGATGAAATTTGGTATGTGGTCTTTAAACATAATTTGTAGGTTTCTATCAAATTTTGGACAAAATCCGTCAATGGGAAGTCTGTCTATTTGTATGTCCGCGGTCATGTGAACGCTATAACTCAAAAACTTGCATAGCTAAATGGATAAAATTTGGTACACAGTTTTATCGTTATGAATGTAGGTCCGTATAAAAGTTTGTTCCAAATCCGTCAAAAAGAGGCGTTCAAATTGCATATTCAATTTCTTTTAATCCGATTCTCATGCGCATGCGTATTGGTAGCAATCTGTTATTGTTGTAAATTTTATTTACAACAATAAATAATGTTTTCAAGCATCAATTGTTAACAATTTTTTTATTGTTGTAAATCAAACCGATCTCATTATTTAAGCAAATCTTTTATTCACGCGCTTTTGCAATTGTTACGGTTGTGGTAGTATAAATTGTTTATTTGGGAATTCAATTCCAAAGCAGAATTTTCACTTTAGTATTCATTGCGTTGCCTATTTTATCGCGCCTGCTTCAAAGTAATATTTTTTTGAAACGTGGCAACAGATATTTGATTTCAGGTTTGTTTGTTTTTTTGTTTTACTTTCTCGTATACGAAGTATACAAAGAGAAAGTATCTCCACTACAAATCTCCACTTAGAAAGTATACGAGAAAGTTTAGGGGAGACCACTCCCGCTGGTTTAAAATTGTGTTTTTTTTAATTTTAAGATGTCAAAAAAATACATTCCGTTGTTTGATATATTCCTCTGTCATTTTTGAGAGACAATAAACTAAAGAAATAAAAAAAAACAATAGTGATAAACCGCCAGTGGAAAAGACGATTTCAAATCATTTTAGAGTATTCTTATGGTTGTTAATGGAAAATTGATTAATTTGACTGCAGGCACAATCACTTTGATCACACCTAATAAGTGACTTTCTTATGTGGAAATATGCAAGATAGTTGGGTGGAGACAGTGATTATTTATTATTTATTTTCTTGTAATAGGGAATTAATTCTTCGCAAACAGCATACTGATTGTTTCAAAATACCAAGACTAGCACTTTTGGATGATTTTTCTCCGGAAAGAGGTGGCAGGCAAAGAGTAAGATGAGCGCATTTCCAGAATTCTTTGTTAGGTCATGCTAAGTAAAATGTAAGCACCCCCTTTCATTTTTAACTTCAAACCTATTTTGGCGAAATCAACTCCACCTGGCGCATGTGCAAAAGCGTGGACGGTTTTCGGAATACGAGAATAATTTATATACTGTTTTTAATTTCTCGCATTTCAAATACATCTATACTTATAAAAGGCAATGTTTGTGTGTGTGTGTGTGTGTGTGTGTGCGCGCGCGATGTCCAGACGAATCTATCGCACTTACAGCCATGAAATTTGGCACACGGGTAGACGCAATGGTGACTCAATGCACCACGAAACCGGAATTTTAAAATTTAATCTAGAAAATTTTTTATTTAATGTTTTGTGAGGTTTGGGGGACATTTACGGCTGTAGTATCTTTTTTAATGATAGTTGGAAAACAATCGATGCACCATTGGACAGAACAAACAATTTTCTTTCCAATGAAATTTGTTTTGAGCTTCAAACATAATTTACTGAATTTTGAGAAATTTTAAAAAATAGTCAGTTTTGCCAAGAAAATTTTGTTTACGTATTTAAATTTTTTTAATTGCTTCAACCGTTCTAATAATGTTATCTCTTTCATTTTTTTTTGAGGTAATGAATGGAATATACCCCCCTATTTAGAACAAGAACGGTTAAAATATCTGTTATGGTTGAATATTAAATAATTTTTTTTTCTGAAGTGTTAAAATATTTTAGCTGCAATTTTTACCTCCTCGATTTTTCGTAACCAAGGGCGGGGTGTTCCATACCCAGCATGCATTTCGTCGAAACCACTGAGAAAGGGCACGTGACGTCCTAATCCCTTTGTTTTCAATGCGTCGACAGAACATTCTTTAAATTAGTGTTTTACATAATGTGGCTTCAAAGTTGAAACCTGAAATGGACGATTTCACTCTCTTTTTACTTTCTCGTATACGAGGTATACAAAGAGAAAGTATTGTAATCGTCAAAAAATTCGAACTCGAGATTTTGACGAATCTCCACGTTTTAGACCTCCCTGAGTCCGAAAAACACAATTTTGGAATTATGTCTATCTGTGTGTGTGTTTGTGAACACGATAACTCGAAAACTATTAGAGATACAGGGATGAAGTTTAGTATGTGGTCTTTAAACATAATTTGTAGGTTTCTATCAAATTTTGGACAAAATCCGTCAACGGGAAGTCTGTCTGTATGTTCGCGGTCATGCGCACGCTATAATTCAAAAACTTGAATAGATAGGTGGATAAAATTTTGTACACAGTTTTATCGTCATGAATGTAGGTCCGTCAAAAGGTTGACTGTCTGTCGGTCTGTATAAGCGCATCTCCAACGCGTCCGCTATCTCCACACGCATGCGTATTGGACGCAGTCTTCTGTGCACGATATTTATTGACGCCTGCTTGGCGCTTTTTTCCCCATTCGATTCTCTATGCGCCTGCATACTTGGTAGCGATCTATGCACGCGGAAGGATTGTCCTTGAGCGAAGAAAGAGTAGAAATCGGTAGTCATTTAATCGGAACGCATCTCTTCGAATTTGATTTTTTACCTAAATATTTTCTGATAGTCATTGGATTCTGGGTTACAATAGGTTCGAATTTTTTTATCCACGTGGGGGGAGGGGAAACAGCACCTTTTTAGAGAAGTATACGAGAAAGTTTAGGGGAGACCTCTCCCGCTGGTTTATTAAAATGTCAACTTAAAAATATACAATTTCCTAATTTTTTACATAAAATAATACAGCATTGAGCAGTTGTTTAAATTGTCTTTTAAAGAAGAATTTAATATCCCTAATGTAAAATGCATAATAATTTTTATTACAGAACACTTTCGAAGTATATAAATTGTGAATGCTTTGCTTTATTAACCTTACTAGACACCTTCGGCGACCTGCTTGCTTGCCGGGAATATGATTTCAATTGAATCTTGCATCATTTTATATTCATGGTTCCTTTAATAAATGTAATTTTAAACTTCAGATTGTGATGGATATTTAACCCATGTTCTTTTATTGACTTTGCATCTGTTCTGTTCATTGTCCCTCATGGAGTCAAATAACTGACCCTGTCATGTAGCATCTAATTGCATGTTATCGGCACCATCTTCACTTTCTTATTCCTCTTGCAAAATATGCATTTGATTTCAACATTAAAATAGTGCAGCATATTTTTTCTGCCAATGGCATGTTAGCTGGATTAAAATATGCTGAAAAAAGAATGAAAACATAGCAACCATAATCATTCAGCTTAATAAATGTATTTCTTAATATTTGTATTATCTCAGAGAGAGTGGTTTCCACAAACATTTTGATGAAATAAAATATGAAAGCAAAAGTAATAATTATGATATTACCGCAGCTTTCAACAATAAAAGATAAACCCGCAATTGAATATTTATTTAAACAATGAAAATGATTTGAAATGCATTGCAACAATGAAAAGTATTATTGTAAATTATGCCAAAAAATATTTTTAAAAATTTATTAAAATTAGAGATAAAATTGTATGGCAACCTAATTGATATCATTGAAAAGGTAATTTTTTGCACTTTCAGATGGTGTATAACTCATTTTTGTGCTGCAATATTTTCGGAATTTATCACGGGAAAACGCCAAAATTTCGCTTTATTTTTAATTCATTAATATTTAAAAGAAAAGGGCTCAGAGGTGTACACTCCCACCTTCCAAAGTATATTTGTTCATTATTTCATATTTCTAGTCTCCCCTGTAGAGCACCAGCACGTACACATTAGGGTGGGCCGAAAAACACTTTTTGTCGAAATCGCTATTCTAATAGTGCGGAAAGAGTTCTCTCTGGGTTCAATAAACACGGTGTAAAATATTTTTTTGATTGGATAATATCTTCTGCCCCCGCATCGTACCTGTATTTTGGATATTTGGGTAAAAATTGCAATTTTTACTCGGTGTAGGAAATATAATTATTTTTCAATATTTCTGTTCTAATAGTGCGGAAGAGGTGCCCACTGGGTTCAATAAGAAAGGTGTAAAATATTTTTTCGATAGAATAATATCTTCTGTTCCCGTATCGTAATTGAAATTTTGCAATTTTTGTAAAAAAGCACACTTTTTCTTGTCTTTTTTTATACAGGAAGCGTCTTTGGAATATTGCTGATAATGCTGATAGAAAAGCTCACAATTTATATTTAAATCATACACAAGCAACGACTAACCCAGAGTATGTAGATTATGAAGATGAAGAAACGGTTTGTTCTTCAGATATATCTGAAGTAATTTTAAATCTGAACAATTACAAACCATCAACACCGAACCGTTTAATCTCTCTTACTAATCCTAAGTACAAACAATTAACTCCGTTTGTAGCTAAATCATCACAAATGCGACTTGGCCTCCCTTCAACTGCTGTGGTTGGCGTCTCGGACCGGGTTGTGGCTGTAATTGCTTCAAGTGTTCTTCACGATGTCGGTCTCATAACTAGCAACTACTAGTATTTGGTGGTTGGCGAAAACAAGCTGCGAAGGGAAAAGGCTAAAATTAGATGTCAGGCTTTAAGTGAAGTTTAGGCATTACCGTTGAAGGGGTTGTATTTCGATGGTCGTAAAGATTCTACATTGATAGAGGAGAGAGTAGATACTAAAAGATACACGAGAAAAACAAAAGAGGAATGTTTATGTCTTATTGAAAAAGTGGGTTCACGTTACATTACTCATTTGAGTCCATCATTTGGCACCACAAATCAGATTTCCGCGACTATTATCGGATATTTTAAAGGGATCACAAGAGATCTTTCTCAGCTTTTGGCAGTGACGGCGCATCTGTTAATACCGGATGGAAATCCGGTGTAATTCGGTGTTTGGAATTGAAACTTGGTAAACCTGTGCAGTGGGTAATATGTCTCCTGCATTTTAATGAACACTTACTCTGAGGCATCTGTTCGAAACGTTGGATGTGCCAACAAATGGTCCAAAATCATATTCTGGTAATTTTGGGAAGGCGCTTCTTACATGTGAAACGTTGCCAGTTACAACTTTCGAAATTATTGATGGCGAATTACCAACAACTGATAGACGCGACTTAAGCAACGATCAAATATACTATTAGAAATATCTCAAGCGTTGCGATTGGGAAATTGTTCTGATGAGCTGGCTAGACGCAGTCCTGGTGCATTATCACATTCACGCTGGCTGACAACAGCCAACAGAGTTCTAAGATTATATGTTAGTTCTCCAGCTTCTTCTTTGAAGTTGAAGTTTTTTTATGAACGTTTACACTCCAAACTGGTTCAATATGAATTCTAAACATTCGCTTAAATGTTGAGCTAAGCATGTGTGGGATATTATTTCTAGATCCAGGTATTTATCTCAAGACCTCAAGGACGTCGATGATGGAGTAATTTGTAGAAATTCGTACTTTGCTCATCCTGAGAATATCTTGCTATGTATGTTGAGGTATGAAAGAGTGTACATCAGAGAACTTGCTGCACAACGCATAATTAAGTCTAGAGAGTCATCTTCTAATGTAAAGTCAGTGCATGTCTTTCTCCACCATAACTCAATTTTGAAGCAGCTGACTGTACGGAAATGATTGACTGGTCTTCAGTTACCATTACTTCTCCACCAATCCTCCGTAATATATCCACTGCCTTATTTAGATCCATTGCGCGTGATAAGAAAAATCCAGAATGGACTTCGTTTATTTCCCATATGACACACAGGCAGTGGAACGGTGTGCCAAGTTAGTGACGGAAGCATCCAATAAGGTCTATGGGTTTCAAGATAGAGACGGGTTCATTAGATCCACATTCTTTTCCCGATGCCTGAATTCGACAATAAGGCTGATTTCAAGCCTCTTCCTGCTGATTAAGTGCAAATAAACTTTTGGTATTGGCATGTCATAACATTCTATTATTACAATATCCTTAACAAATATTATATTAATATATTATGACTCAGCAAATATTTAATAATTTTCAGGTAATATAATCAATTCTACAATACAATACAACAATAAACAGTGTTTGTGCCCGTCTATTTTTCATGTGTGATTTATTTCTATAACACATAAAAAAGTGCCCTTTTTTCCAAGAATTGCAAAATTTCAATTGCGATGCGGGAACAGAAGATATTATTCTAGAGAAAAAATATTTTACATCTTCTTTATTGTACCCAGTGGGCACCTCTTCCACACTATTAGAATAGCAATATTGAAAAATAATTATATTTCCTACTCCGAGTAAAAATTGCAAATTTTTACCCAAATTTCCAAAATCCAAGTGCGATGCGGGCGCAGAAGATATTATCCAATCAAAAAAATATTTTACACCGTGTTTATTGAACCCAGAGAGAACCCTTTCCGCACTATTAGAATAGCGATTTCGAAAAAAAGTGTTTTTCGGCCCACCCTAGTACACATACATTCGCCTTTATTATTGGTAGAGATAGCATCGTAAATAAAGAATTTATATATTTCATTAGAAATGCAGGATTAATTTTTTTCTTTGGAATAAAAACTATATGACGTCTCGAAAATAAACTATTTTCAACTATTATAAACTCTTTAATTTCAAATTGCTTATTTACTGAAATGTTTTTAATGCAAACAAGAAAAAAAAAAGAAAAAACAATATTAATCAACACAAATAATAAAAGCATGTGTATGCCTACAGAACAGATCGTTGGACCTATAGCTATGAAATTTGGCACAAGCATACTTCGGGGGGATATAAATGTGCACTTCAGCTAAATTTTAAAATTCTAATTAGTTAAAAATTAAACAAAATTTAGCGTTTTTCCTAGGTAGCTTCTGAAAATTTAAAAAATTATATTTTCTATGATACCAGTTTAGCTACCATACAATTTTTTTCTCTAATTTTAGCAAATTTTTGAAATTATTTTGGGGTAAATTTTGCCACAATACTTTTCATTGTTGTAGCGAAATTAGAATTGTTTTCATTGTGACTATTTTTCTTTCCTTATTAATTAATAATCAAGGTATGAAATTTGCCTTTTTGCATATCGAGTTGGGTTTAAATACATTTTTTTATTTTTTAAAATTTTCTGGTGATGTTAGATAACTAAATGATTAATTTTAATGATAATTAGATGCATTTACATAGAATTGTATGTGTATTTATTAATTGAATCTTCTCTGAAAAAATAAGTATATTTTTAAATCTTATTAGGTGAGAGAACATCATTTTTTGGACGTCTTCAAGATTCTTGCTCTAATTTTGCTCATAGAAAGAGAAGGGATTCTACTTTTGGTGATTTCAAGCAAGAATATGTAAGGAAATCAAAATTAATGTTTGTATTTACAACTTTTCATAACATATTGTTTGCTTTAAAAACTGCATTTTGTTTGCTTTTTACATATTAATCTGCAAAATGGTATTGATGCTATTTTATAATCCTGTGTTTGAAATTAATTTTTGTTACAAATGATGAGTTAACTGTATTATAGCCAATTCTAGAAGGTTTAGGATATGTATATTTGAGAAAGGTTAAAAAATTAAAGCTGTTAATTGATTATTATTATTATTATTTTGTAAATGATGGATTCATTTTATTGCCATTTCTAGAAGATTTAGAAAGTGTGCAAAATGCTCATATTTGAGAGATGTTAAAAAATTAAAGCTGTTACTTTAACTGGGTCATACACAGGTAACCAGCAAATTAAAAATTTCATCTTTGATTGCTTTAAGCATTTATAGCTGTTTAATTGTTTTTCTTTACTATTATAGTATATGAATTTATAATTTTATTCCTAGACATTTATTTTATTTAATTTTCTTTATTCTTTTAAATTTAAACAAAAGCAAGGTACATGATACATATTCTTTTCATATTTAGTGAGGATTCAGAATCAATTTTCATTGCATTTCATGCAAATACAAATTTTGTTAGTCATTTTTTAAAAAATTGTTTGCAAATGTTTTTAAAGTAATGCATTCTATGTGCAATAAGTTCTGTGTGCTTTATTTGTAAAAAATGTTAATTTTACTAACTATTTGATCTTGAAAATGTCATTTTCTATATGTACTGAAATTTTCTTTAAAAGCATTTTAGTAAATTGCTTTGCATTCTTAAAAAATGATTTTTTTTCTTCTGTATATTGTCTGCCTAATATGATGATCAAGAGGAAATAGAACATTTATATCTACTGTCTGAAGATTTTTATAATCAGATTTAGTGAATGATAAACACAGTGGTTTTACTCGCCTTATTTATGAAATGGTCATATTGAAACTAGTACAAATACTTTATGAGATATTTCTTTTATTTCAGGTTTTTGCATGATTTGTGAGGTGTGCAGGTATGATTTACTAACATATAACTGAAATGTTTTGTGTTTAATTGCATTTGTGTCCAATAAATATTTGCACTTATTGATAACATGTTTGAATGAATTAAGTGAATATTGTTCTATTATAAATGAAAATTAACTTAATGTAACCCTAAATAAGATAAATTTAAATTATTTTATTGATCTTGATTTTTTTTTATTGCATTGGATATACATTTCAAAACTGATGTTGCTGAACTGATTTTTACATGCATAAAAGGATTCTTTATGAAAATGCTTTTCTTGTTTTCATGCATTGGAGACTAACAATTTGTATTTTACTTATAATACCAAGAAGAGCATGCTTAATTGTTTGTATTATAACTTGCAGTTTTATAGTTACAAATTTTTTAACTTAATTTGCTTTGTAATTCATGTATACATTACATTTAATTATGTGCATGTTTGTATTTTCTTAAAGTATATGCTACAAGATACTTCAATGAATATTGAATTCATAACCATGTATTGAAGACTTTATTTTCTGACCATCATTTTAGCTTTAAAGGTGTGTTAGTCTTTTTAAATTCGCTGAAAATTTGGAATTTTCTCTTTTATTGCTGATTTAAATTTTGTCTTTTAGGTAAGCAATACAATATTTTTGATCAATTAACTTTAAAATCTTATTACAATCGGCTGCCTTCAATCAGATCTGTCCAAAAATTCATAGGCATTCCATTTAGCTACTTCTGCATGAATGATTAGTAAATTGTACTTAAAATACTTCTGACTTTTTTAGGATTTTTTGTTTTGTGGACTTAAAATAGTTCTGCATCGAAAAGTAGTGTACATGATGCAACTTAAAATTGAAAGTTTTGGACTTACTATAGTTCTGATCCAAGCCAGTGATACCTTGATAATTGTTTTCATTCAGTCACTTGAAAATATTTATTAAATCTGATGTAATTCTGCTGCTTTTGCTGTCATTTAACATTATACTGATCTACATAATGTGATGTAATCTACTATCATTTCTATTTTGTCATATTTACCCATTTAGTTGATGACATATATTACAGTTTAATTAAATTAAATTTACTACTATCATGTAAAGTATTTTATCTATAAAGTACTTTTTATTTTAAAATTTCTCAGTCTTTTTGTAATTATAGCTTTTAAGGGTTTTTTTTTTTTCAGATTTAATTGTTAAGCAACTTTTATACTATATATCTAATTAAAACTTTTATGTTGTTTGTTTTATGTATATAGCAGATATCAATTATTTAATTAATTTAAATTAGATCTTGACTTTGAAAAATATAATTTTATTTAATCATTTTTCTATTTTAAAGGGTGTATTTTACTTTACCCTTTAATTTTGTAGTGTTCAACATGCAACCACAATGATGTTCATCATAATGGCCACTATAGCCATGCTCCTGTGTATGACAGAATCACATCTAGGCGTTCAATGTATTTTGAAGACCAACCTTATGAGGCATATAATGTGTGTGTTCCCTGTGGTCCTTCTAACAGAGTTCTCAGTGAAATTCCTAGTAATAGGCAATATGCAAGACAACATAGATCACATTCTAAGGATGATTGTTTAAGGCTTCCTAATGATGAATCTAGAACTGTAGTTGAATATCCAAATCATGATGCTAGAGAATATAGTGATATGAGTATATCTCGAAAAGAATCGATCTTCAATCCGAGAACTAGTCTCAGATTTATGAATGGTTTCAAAGAGTGGGTCTCATGTTTGTTATTAGGTACCAATCGACGTAAATCAAATAGAAAACTTGTTCTTAAAGACAGAAAGTCTGTTACCAGTGTATTTCTTTCAAACAACTCACAATCCCTGACTGGACAAAGGCTATCTTCTTTTAGTGAATATGCATCTATTAGTATTTCAAAAGGTTCGCAGAAAAATGAACCATCTAATTCAAAGCAATCTGGCAACTCTCTTGAGAATGCAAACCATGTACCTGAAACAAAGAAGAAAAGTAGGAAAAAGAGACCAGCTCCTTTGCCTCCCATTGAATATAAGAAAACTTCTGCTGTAAATGGTGAAGAACACACCCAAAAAAGATTGTCCAATAGCTCCATCAATTCTGTTGAACGAAGAGATAGTAAAAGAGACCGGAATAGGAACACCAAAATTGTATCAAAAACTGTCAAGTCTACAAGTGGAGTTTCTTATTCAGTTCCTGTCCAAAAAAGGTACAAAAAAAGAAGAGCCCCTCCTCCTCCCACTGTATTAAGTGCAACCAATTCAGCTATTTATGCATCTGTTCGCAAAAAGGATTCTAGAAACTTTCAAAATGGTGCAGTATGTAAATATAATGACTATAATCTTCCATCTGTCAGTTCAAAGCATACCAAAGTGCAACGTAAAAATTCAAATGAATGGAATTACCCTGAAACCTCATCAAAAGCATCCAGGCATAGAAAGACACATAAGCATTTAAAAAGAAGATCTCATATATCAGATTATGACAATGTAAAGAATAATAGAGATTCTGATGAATCGAGCAGTGGCTCAATCACGTTTTCTCCAGAAGATAGTAGCGATGATAAATATGGATTAGTTAATTATAAAGCCATAAAAGCTATTGATGGAATGGATGAAGATGCATCCATGGCAAGATCTTCTAGTTTTGTACAGTATTCTAGTGATAACAGTGATGTTTGCTTAAAGATATCCATTCAGAAGACTGAAACAAATGTGGTCACTGTAGAAGAAATACCTGCACCTCATACTGTTCGCTATACCATAGAAGAAGATACATCTTCATCAGAATTGTCTGATGTACCTCCGGAAATTCCTGTAAAAATGAAAGCGATTGATATGCTTCAAGAATCGAAAGCAAATTCAACAGATAGTTCATTAGCATCTGCAGAAGATAGTGGCGAAAAGTCAAAAACTGTATTCGATGAGTTAAAGATGAAACCACCTACCAAAGGATCAGTGAGAGATTTTGTCCATGCATTTAATATGCTGGCTGCTAAAAGTAATGGTCTTTCTGTTGAAAATTCTGTTCCAAAACAGAAAGTTGGTGGAAGCCGACCATCAGATTCTCCAGGTAATTCTGCAGTTCCAGGTACTTCTAAGAATATTCAGTCATTTCCAACTAATTGGGAATTCCAAAACAATAAGCCTCCAAATCTGGTTTATTCCTCAAACCAGCTGCTTCTGCCAATAGCTGAAGAATCATTAAATGAAATTTCAGAACATGATGGAAATGTTGAAGAATCTAATGCTAAAAGTTCAAGAAAGAATAAGAAAAATATTCCTTCTGGTCATAAACATCAAAAACATGAAAAGGCAACTAATGCTATTGAAAGTGATAGTACTTGTTCTCATTGTTCAGAAAAACATTCTCCACCACCAGCTTCAAAAGGTACTAAGAAAAAAATTGCTCCAAAGCTTGAGTATCCATCTCACCCAGAAAAGTTGCAGTTACCTAATGTTTCTTCCAAAGCATCTGTAGCTGCCTTATCCTCACTGTTACAAGAAAAAGCAAATAATGCAAAGAAAGAAGGTTAGTTTAATTAAAAAATTGTCCTGTACTTTTTAAACCTTTGCATTTTATTTAGGGATTAAACTTAATAAGTATATCTTTAATTAAATACTAAAGCAGAAATGTGACAAAGATTTTTTTGAAATACTACATCTTGTACTAGCTGCTTTATTGTAAATTTTCATACTTGAATTTCATAGCATATGTGTAAATATTATTTGATTTAAAAACATTAGATTTTACTTTTTTTTTTTACTTCTAGCAGCTATGTTTAGAATTTTTTTTAATAATAAGAATACCCAAGAAATAACAGTATTAACCAAATATTCATGACAAGATTTCTCTGAATATTTTTGTTAACAATTATATTTGTATGGGAGTTGAAGCATATAATTTTTGGTCTACTTAATTAACCCTTAGTGGGAGGGGCTGGCGTACAGAGTACGCCATCAAATTATTTCTTGCTGTGAATTTTCTATTGTTCCTCCCTGAGCCCTCTCCCTCCTTCTAACCTAATAGGAGCATCTCTCGAGTACAATGCGATTAGCCAATTCATTGAGTTCGACTTCTGCCTTCCAATCTAAACATTTTTTTGCCCTTGTGTCACATCGACGAACTCAGTACTCCAGAAACTTGTGTGCTGCCAACAGATTCAAAGACAAAAACACGACGGACACACAGAGAAAAATTAATAGGTTAGCTAGAGTGATAGGATTTTTTTACTCTTTCAATGAAAACTGCCAAAAATTTTATATATCTGGTGACCAACTCATGATCGATGAAAACTGGAGCACTTTCATGGGAGATGCTCATTTATTCAACATATGCCGAATAAATTTTCTATTTTATCTGTCATTCTTTTTTCTTTATTTCTCTCTATTATGGTTCCTAAACAGGTCAAAGTAATAAACAGATAAAAATGGGTAGATATATGAAGCAGAGTGTGGAAAAAATGACCGTACTCTATACTCCGCTCCTCCCAAATTGCGTTATACTCTAGCCCCTCCCATGAAGGGTTAAGTAAAGATTTTTACTTGCAAAACTGAACCAAGGTTCTTATAATTTATATAATTAACAGCAATGTTTAGCTTCAAGAAATATTATAGATATTATCTTAATTTTTTAAAATTTTTAGTTATCTTTTCAAATCTTTTAGATGTTCCAGTTTGCTCATCAAAATCTAGTTTTAAACCAGACCAACCAATTATGTAAGTAATAATTATACTCAACTTTTACTTAAAAATAATAATAACTGGTGACGATTCACGCAAACAGTGACTGACTATATTCTGACTACTTTGATTTTCCTTTCCTGCAGGTTTGTATTGTACTATAAGTTATTTTTTTTAGGGTGGGGCTTTATATCGAAGACAAATCATCACATAGAGGACCTATACCTTTACTGGTTACACCATCTATGTCTTTAAGAAAGCTGAAGAAACAGGTAAAGAATTCAAAATTTTAATGTCACTTCTATTCCCCCCCCCCCCTGCCCAATCTGCATACTATCAAAATAGATTTGCATAGAAGCAAAATTTAAATGCCAATGTGTTTGTTAATTGTTTTTATTTCTAAAATTTGAGATTTAAACTTTTTAGGTGACAAACAGGATTAGGCTTTTTGAATTAATGATTTTAAGTCATTTTAGTTCGTAAATGAATATAAAAAAATTCATATTGATTCTCTTTCTTTTATATTAGCAGTAAAAAAGGTAATGTTTTTAATTGAATATTTTTACCTATAAAATCTTTGCTGACTCACTCCACTTTGTGAGCACTCTCTCTTAATTCTTTAAATGGGTTTACTGCAATATATTTTTTTTCTCCCAAATATGACCATTTTCACCATAATTTCTGACATTGCTTCTTAAATATAATTTTAGGTAGAAGCTGAATATAACTTCCCTAGTCATCAACAGTGTTGGATTCTAGGTGACTCTTTTGCTGTGCAAGAGGATGCCTCCTTGTCAAGCTATGGTGTAAAGGAGGCAGGTTGCCCCATCCTTCTCTATGTAATGGCTAAAGATTCCAAGTCCCGTTCTCTACCCTGCAGGGCTTCTGCTTGGTTACAGCCTCCAAGTTCCAGTAGTGAAGATGAAACACCCAGCCCACGACATAATCGGAGGCGGAAACCCAAATCCCCTGTTCAGAGCGAGCAAAAGGATAAAGACAAAAAACAGAGCTCCACTAAAGGATTAAAATCTGCTGGTAATTTATTTAGTTATAGAAAGTGTCTGTTTTGTTGATTTTAAAATTTATTGTGCCTGTATCAACACATTTTGTATGGAATAAAATGGAAGGTTTACAGATTAATCAAGAGTTGAATTTATCTATGTTTTTTTTTTTTTTTTTTGAAAGACAGACTATCTGGATACTAATTCATTAACTGCATATATTTTTGTGGTTTTGTAAAACGTAGCTGCCATGCTAATAAAATTTTCCTCATTGTTTCTACTTGCAAAATAAGGAAGGCCTTGTAGATAATTGAGATTCCAAAAACATTATAATATTAAAAATAATTTATCACCAGGTGAATATGTTTTGGCATCTTTGGTTTTTGATTCTTCCTAACTAAAAAATAAGAGAGCTTATGAATCATAAAAATAATTTGTTATGGTTAAGAATTGATTCTGGTTTATAATGCAAAACAATTAGTTATATTAGCAGAAACATAAAAAAATACTTTTAGTAAAAATGTAATGTATAATATCTGTAAAGTATTTTTAGAGTTATTTCAAAAAATAGTTAACTATTTGAAAATAATAAATTTATTGACTGTCTTCTTTAAAATCTGTGTAGAAATATTATGAAATTTCTCTTGTTTTTAAATAATATTAATTTTTTAAATTCATATTTGCTTTTTTTTTTGGCATGCTGCTTGAAGTTGACAGAGGAATGATATTAATTTTTTTCCTATAAGATATACACTCTTTAATGCTAACTTATTTTGATAAGTACTATTCTAAGTTGACATTTTATTATAACTATGCGCTTATAGTTTTTACTTACTAGAATGATAAATTATGCATCATAATAATTTTTAATTGTTTATTTATTGTTATTTTAAATGTTTTATAGATGAATCGTCTAATGGAAGTTCAAGAAAAAAGTCACCAGGCAAGAGTCGGGACAAGCAAAATGATACCAGTAAAAGGAAATCAAAAGTAAGTTCATTTACTTGTAAAGCTTTCACAAACATTGAGAAAAAATGTTCATATATTTAATCATATCTTTATCTAGGTTGTTGGCATTTTGTTTCCAAACTATCAGTTATGGGAAAAAAATTAACATAAAACTTCTATTCAACCATTATTACTAGATTCTGTTCAAGTTACTGTTTTATTATAGATTGTATGATATGAGATCAACTCAGATAAATGTAATGAATTTCAAAATCGTTGAAATGTGTTTGAACTTGCGTGTGTTAAAATGATTGCCTTATTTGTTAGGAAAAGGATGAATTAATCATAATATATTTTATTTACCTTTTCTCGGTTTTCCTGACCTAAAGTTTTCAAATGTACACGATAAACGCCTACATAAACAAAAGCGTAGTTCGCTTCTGTTCATTCCCGAGAAATTGTTTTTTATTAATCATTAAACACATTTCTCTTAATCTATAAACATATCAGTATTATAAATAATAAATTAAAGTTCATAATCTCGTGCTGTATTAGTATTGTGCAAGATTAAATTATTTTTAGATGCGATCATCTAATTAGCATGAGATTCTGATATTTATGATTCCGAGTCGTGACTGCCACATTGTATGCAAATGAATATGCAAATCTGTTTCACGTGATCGCCAGAAGATTGTATAAAAGCGATTGCAAGCATTTGTAATTGGATCCTCTCTTTGCTTTCGCTCACTGGCTGATTTACTGTTGCTCAAATGAGCATGTAAATATTTTTCTATTTTTAAAGTTGTAATAGTAACTTTGTGCTTTTATATTTTTTTGTTGCATTTAAAGTAATAACTGCTGTTAGCCGTAAATATTGTTGATTCTGATATTAATCAACTAAAAGTTGTTGCATTAAAAGTCATATTAGTATGCGATTAGATGTTATTTAAAGGCCACTGTGTGATTATAGATTTTCTTTGAAGTAAAATTCAGCCAAAGTTTTACGTAATATTTTTCAAAGAAATAGAAATCTCATCATTATTTATGTTTGTAGATTTCTTTATGCTACTCAATATTTTTCCAATTTGAAGATTAATTCTATTAACAGGTTTCTTTCAACTTTCTTTATCCTACATACTAGTATTTTTTAAAATCGCCGGCATGCAAGTGTTTACAAATTGTTTTCATTGTTGCAGAGTGAATACCACAAGACATGGGAAGAAGAATTCACTAAGAAAACTGACTATCGTGCTCTTATAGCTTTAGATGATGTGGATTTGGTTGCTAATGTGGAACCTTTTGAATGCCCTGTGTGTTTCTTAGATGTGGAAGCAAACGAAGGAATTATACTTCAAGAGTGCTTGCATAACTTTTGCAGGTCAGTCAATATTATATGTTGGATAAAAATTAAACGTCAGCAGTTTCATTTTTTTTAGTATAGTTTTCTTGTAGCAATTAAAAAAATTTCTAAATATCTTTATCTTCCATCTAAATTTTAAAAAAGTAGGAATGTTAAACATGTTTATTCCCCTTAAAGCCTTGTTCCAACGGTGTGTGGCTTGGCCAAACTTCGACTTGCTCTAGGTTCGCATTTGTGGACTGTGGTTGATGGAATTTGAACAGACTCTCCGTTCCTGCGGCGCATAAACTTGGCACACACACAGCACTCTAGTGAGCAGATGAATTGGCTCCATCTGGCCCTTTGATGTCTGAGCTATTTACCGCCGCATCGTAGGAAACCACAGATGCACTTATAAACCCCCGAGCAACATCAAATCTTCCTATTCCAACGACAGGAAATAATGCGAACTGGGGACTAAATCTGTGGGTTATGTGATCGTGGGACCGAGGCTTAAGAATTATGCATTTGAAACTATCCTTATACCTGAGTGCTTTAAATATATATTTTGCAATGAAATGTGATTGATTGGTCAACATATAAATTGTGCCAGTTTGTAATTTTCATAATTTAGTATCCTATAATCTTTTGTTTTTTAAGCGTACCCTCTGATAAAGGCATGTTATTGGCATATCCATTTTCTACTCATTAATGTGAGAAGCCTTTATGAAAGGTCCAGAGTTAAAGTGGACAAGTCTATACTTTGCCCATTTTGCACTAACACTGCCATGGTAGTGTAGAAATGTTAAATTTTCTGTGTAATAATGATTCAAGCCCATAGTTCAAGTCCATAGCTTAATTTCTATCCACAAGGGAGCGAGAAAAATTAAAAGTCTACTATTATTTTAAATGCAGCTGATCAGCTTTGAGGTCTATTTTATGGAAATGAATCTCATGGACTTGGTCCAATTTTACTCTGAACCCTCCGTATGTTCATTATGTGTTTATTATATATATATTTGATGAATTCAATTTACCCATACCTTTAAAATTAATTCTTTTTAATGTTCCTTAATTTAATAATAATAAATGCACTTCTACTTTATGCCTAACATATTAAATTTATTTTGTTCCGGTTTTCAAATTTTCCTTTTGTCTTCCGATGCACTGTTAACTGTTTTTAACTAACTGTTAGCTAAGTAACAGTTTCTGATCTGTTACTTTTTTTTCTAGGGAATGCCTTTCAGGTGCAATCCAATATTCAGACACTGCCGTAATCAAATGTCCTTTCCGCAATGACGAGTACTCTTGTGAAAGTCATCTACAGGAGCGCGAAATCAAATGTGTCAGTATAAATATCACCATAGTTTAATTTGTTTTTTATTTGGATTTGTTGTTACCAGCTGTTCAAAATTATTCTCCCTTTTTACTTTCTCGTATACGAAGTATACAAAGAGAAAGTATTGTAATCGTCAAAAAATTCGAACTCGAGATTTTGACGAATCTCCACGTTTTAGACCTCTCTGATTCCGAAAAACACAATTTTGGAATTATGTCTGTCTGTGTGTGTGTCTGTGAACACGATAACTCGAAAACTATTAGAGCTACGGGGATGAAATTTGGTATGTGGTCTTTAAACATAATTTGTAGGTTTCTATCAACTTTTGGACAAAATCCGTCAACGGGAAGTCTGTCTGTCTGCATGTTCGAGGTCATGCGAACGCTATAACTCAAAAACTTGAAAAGCCAGATGGATAAAATTTGGTACACAGTTTTATCGTCATGAATGTAGGTCCGTATAAAATTTTGGGCCAAATCCGTCAAAGGGTTGACTGTCTGTCGGTCCGTATAATTTACTTTTGAAGAGAATCCGTCATCTCTACACGCATGCGTACTGCTTACCTCAGTTCCCGTAATACGGTCGGTCATCTTGGCTCACCGCCAAATTCTTCTCGAATAAAAGTGAATTAATTATGGAGTGTTTTCTTTTAATTTTTCTTTCACGCCGAAACATTTTCAAGAGTTGCATATTTGATTGCGGTTAGTTTTATTTTGTATATTTCGTAATGCATTTTTTTCTGAGTGGATTTTGAAATGTTTTTACTCTGACAGAACGAGAGTAGTTGTTAAAAGAAAAGTTATAAAGTAACAAACCAAAATTAGTGTCAATTGATTCATCAGTTCTGTTTTTCATGCTTTTTTAATTTCTTAAGCACTCTGCCAATGTGCATGATATTTTCAACTACAACTATCGGTAGTAAATTTGTAACAATCAGATCGGAGATATTGCTGGCAAGCTAAAAGGCTGCTTAGATGTGTGCAAATCTTTTAGTAACTTACATTAGATAATTGAAATTTGGTATGTGGTCTTCTAATTTATCCACGCGGTGGGAGGGGAAACAGCACCTTTTTGGGAAAGCATACGAGAAAGTTTAGGGGAGGCCACTCCCGCTGGTTAAGTATTTTGACTTTCATTTACTTGGGTTTTTTTGGGAGTCTATTTTTTAAGTGCTTTAAATTGCAACGTATCCTTTGATGGAATGTAAGTGCTTAATTATTTCCAGTGTATATTGGAATATACACTGTACTATTATTTCTAAACTAGGTATTTTAATTCATAAAAAAAGCCTGTTGATGTTAAAAATTCCAGTTATTAGGCTTATAGTACTGTAAATTGTAATTCATACTTTAAATTCATTGTTATTTCACCTACTAGGACAAAAATCATATTCATTCTACGCTCCTTCTTTTTTCTCGTAATAAAATGCATAGTTTTCAACTCACGGTTTTTGAAAAATTTAGAATTTTTTACTTTTTGTTACAGTTGGTGAGCCCTGAAGTTTATGAACGCCATCTACAGAGAAGTATGGCTCTAGCTGAAAGTCAGGCTCAGGACAGTTTCCACTGTAAAACCCCTGATTGTCGAGGTTGGTGCCTTTTTGAGGACAATGTTAATACCTTCCTCTGTCCAGTATGCCATCGGACCAATTGCCTTACATGTGCTGCTATACATGAGGGCAGAAACTGCAGGCAGTATCAGGACCAGTTGGCACTTAATAGTGATACCAGTGAGGAGGCGAAAAAGACTAAAGAGTACTTGCAGGTCTGTACTTTTTTTGTCATAAGAATGCTATTATTTATTGTTTATATTACGTTTGGCTAACGAATAATTAAAATTATAGCTTTAAATTAGAATCTGATTGGCCGATGTTCATAGCAATATTTTTCATACTCTCCCATTGCCCACTTTTATTAGTTCTAAATGCCCTTTGGAATTACTCGAGGTACAATTGATGGATGTATATTGGTTATTCTTTTTGTTATATTGTAGCTTTATATTTTGTAGTATAAAGTTATTTTAAAGAATTTCTGAAATATATTGTTTACCCTATTGTAGTTCTGGAACAATTTATCTGAAATCTGATTAAAAATTTTGTCCTCTCTGCCTGCCCCCTCCCCTCCTACAATTGATTGAAGTTTTCAAATATATTTGACAGAAAATAATGAAGCTTTAATGACAATATCTTATTCGTATATTTTATTGAATAATAATTTACTATTAATGCAGCAGAAATCGGTGTTATTTCATGTGCAGCAGAGATAGCCATTAATAGAAAAAATTTGATTTTGCCTGTTAATTATTTTTTTTTGTCTTATTGCAGTAAAATAAATAGTGCTAATTGTGAGATTTTGAATTTCAGAGCATGGTTGAAAATGGGGAAGCCATGGAGTGTCCTAAGTGTCTAGTTATTCTGATGAAAAAGTGGGGCTGTGATTGGCTCAAATGCTCTATGTGTCATACAGAAGTGTGTTGGGTTACTAAAGGCCCACGGTGGGGACCAGGGGTAAATATATTTTCATTAACTCTCCCTGTATATTAATTGTTTTATTCCATTAAATATTCAGAGTACTATTATTTTTTTCATTAGTGTTTGTCATACTATTTTCTTATATTGTTTGTATGAAAGGCTTCTAATATGAAATATCAGTATGTAAAACATATTATTGCATTTTGTATTTTTCAAGTTTTAGAGCTTCCAGTTCCAATTTCATATTGATATCATTGTATTGTGACAAAAAAAAATATCTGACTGAAAAGCATTTTAATTGTTTACTTTTCTGTACTTTATTTCTATTGTCACAATATTTGAACTCTCTTGTTCTGACCTGTTTTGCTGGGTGACCATGAAAATTCTTATTAATTATACTGACCCATTAAAATATTCCTGAGATGGAATTCTGGCACTCTCAACCAGCTACCAATTGGTTGAAACTAGAACATACTGAAGAATGTTGTAGTTTTATCCAATCTAATCCTGAATTTCTGATACATTCAGGACATTATAATCAATAATTATTAAAGAAGTTTTTGAACATATTAATATTTTTGGAACATTTCAGCGGAAATTAATATTAATTCGATGCATTGATGAATATTTTTTTATTAAAATGTGGCTCAAAATAGATGTGTCTTATATTTAATTACCTTGTGTATACTTACAAAAATTTTATAATCATATAAATCTTGGAATAAAAATGCATAATAAATTTAGTATTTTATTCAAGAATAAAAAATTACAAATACATACTTTAATGCTATTAATTATTTCATCTTTTTTAAGTGAGAGATATGCCTGGGGATAAAAGGTATAACTTATTTATAGAATGTATCAAAATGTATAAAATTTTTAAATCTAATTATTGATATTGATTTTTTTTAAAATTTTAAAAATGTATTTATGTATTTTATTCTCAAGCATAAGTTCTCTAAATAAAGTTAGAAAATTTCTAGATAATCTTAAATTGAGTTTTAATTTACTTAATGGATGTGTTTTCCAAACTGTAAACATTATTGTTTAATGCTTTACTTTGTATCAGATATAAACATCTTGCAGCAACTAATAGAAATAAATGTGAATTTAAGATTTTTTTCAATTTATAAAAGTGCTTTTAATTCATTTGAATAGAAAAAACTTACTTTGTAATAGTGATTGAAGCTTGGATTTTCAGAAAGGGAAAGTCGAAAGTTGTATCCTTCTTTTTCAAATAAATTGATTTTAACTTTTGAAATAACCTGATGAGAGAAAGCAACTGAATGCTGCTATTCAGTTTATCCTTGACTGATGTGAATTTGATAATATATTTGTAATTTTTTTATCAAAATAACCTGTATTCTAAAAATTTTAGTTAATTATATTATAATTTAAACTATTAAGCTTTATTCTGTGTTTCCAATGTTTAGAACTAGATCTGCAACATTTATAATAATGAAAATTTTCAAATTTTATGTTTCTTGATGCTATGCAACTAATGGCATTTTTTGGAAAACAGATTTGTGGTAGATAATTCTACATTGGAATTAATCTCCTCTTCCTCATCCTTTTACAAAAACAAAAGGTCCAATAATATATCACAGTCAACAAGCATTACAAATGTTATACTGTGCTTCATTTGTAATCAAAGATTTAATAAGATTCTTATCATTTTTATGAAAAGCTTCATGACAAAAAGGAGAAAAGAAACTACTTTCAGATATTTTTAGATATTTAAAAAGCTGCATGTAAACAGAAAATATGTGGAATTTCACTTTCCTTCATCTTTTGTAATTAAACAAATGTGCTCAGAAATTGAATCCCTTATGAAGTTTTGATAACTAAAGGCATCATTTTGAATTAACTGTAAGGATTCAATCTAATTTTGATAGCATTTGTCATATGATAACAAAAACACTCATTACATAGACAGTGTAATGATTAATATGAAAGTTCTAATCTGGATTTTAAAAAGGAAAGGTATCTGGAACTTCATTTTCATCTATAGAATTTTGACATTAAAATCTTAGTTAAAATGTTCAATTTATTACAGGGAAAAGGAGATACAAGTGGAGGTTGCAAGTGCATGGTGAATGGTGTCCGCTGCCATCCAAAATGCAGTTATTGTCATTAGAAATTGTAGGTATAATTTACCTTTATTGGTTTACTTAATTTTTTCTCATTTAATAAAATTTTTTCTATAAATAATTGTTTTCATGTAGAATGTGAAACTTATTTATATTTCATTATTTTGACAGATATATATATATATATATGCTATTTTTTATTCATTACAATCAAGCTTTTTCATTTACTTGAAAAGTTTCGTGTGAATTATTTGAAAAATTAGATCAGGCAACTTTTATTTTAAATATATATAAAAAATCTGTATATAAAAAGATATGAGGTATATAGTAGTGGCCAACAGATACTCAATGTTTGATTGATTTTTTGAAAATCCTTACAAAAAATTTAAGTCTTCCCTGTTAACAAAACATACAGTGCGTCTTCTACTATATATTAACAATACCTGCTGCCAGCTTACAAGAGAAGATTTTTAATGGGTCTCAGTTAAGTTATTAAACTTGTATAAAATAATGTCCAGACAAATCATCTGTTGTTTGAAATATATAGTAGACTTACTATATGAAAGATATTTAATGAAAATTGCTTTTCATTGAATCCTTTGTAAATTGTTTATTAATAATTGTATACATTTTCCATATTGTTAGATTTTGCTGGGATAATTATTGAAAAAGAAAAATGATTTATAAATTTGGATTTTCATTTAGTTAACATTGAAATGTTTATTAGAAAAATATTTTTGGAAGTACTTTACCTCCCTAAATGAATGCATATCTTTATTCTTAAAGCATCATGTCAGTTATTTTAATAGAAAGTATTTTGTTTTCCACTTTGTGTTCAGTTGAATCTGAGAGCATTTCTTGCCTTTGTGTAAGTTTAAAATGGGACATAATCTAACTAAAATAAACTTGAAAAATTGAGGTTTTTTTTACACTCTAGTTTATACTTTGGTAAAATAGTTTTTAATAATTCAATAATAAACTAAAGGCATACTACTTATATATTATTCTATTTTAATTTTGCTTCTAGGATCCATTTCCAAAATTGGAGAAGAAAAAAATTAAGCGAATGATTGCAGATATTCCAAAAATGAAGCTTAAATCAGAATTTCCTCAGTGTAAAACAACGGCATGCTTACAGCAACGTGTGTTGGATTTTATAATAATATGAAGTATTTATATAATATGTTTTTTTATATATTTATCAGGATATTATTTTGTTTGATTAAAAATATTTTTGTTGTTAAAAAATGTTTTAAATAGATGACGTGCATTTAACAGCAAGATTTTTTTTTGTTTTGTTGCATATAACTGAAAAGAAGAATTAATTGACATCCCTGTATATTCAGAAGTACTTTTTAAATCAATTTAAACAACTGGATGCAAAAATATTGAATATTATTGTTGATTGCCTATTATTTTTGAAAGTTTATTATAAATATAAAATAACTTGGGTACTGATATTTATTTTGGTGTACACATTTCTTTTTAACTGTAGAATTTTGGCATTTTGTAATTTCTCCTCTGTAAAATAACTTATATGGTAATACCTTATCTTTTTCCTGTTTATTAAATCATACCTTAAGTCAAAAATTTTAACCCTAGGTGGAATACCCTAGTGAATGGAGTATTTTATCAAAGCCATTGACAATGTTTGCTTTCCTTGCCACATTCCCAAGTTTCATGTAATATTTAATGACTAATACTAGAAAATGATCCATTTATGTTACTGATTGGCAAAAAGTGAAACCAGTCTTCTTAGTTTAGAAACCTTTGCACATGTCAATTGAATGATTTCTGTTTATAAAGCAGTATATTAATTTTTAAAATCAAATAACTCTGTACATAAAAAAGATACGCTGTGATGTGTGAAAGAATTTTTGTTTATCTTATCTAATTAATTTTTTTAAGCTTTATTGGAATAAATATTTCTCAAAATGTTTCATTTTTGAAAATTCCACACATTTTATTCTCTGTAGAAATATTATCCATGATTTTTACAAATGAAATATTATTTTTAAAATTATAAAAGATCCTTACCAAAATGATGATAATCATTTATGAGAAAAGTTTTTTTTCCATTCAGTGTAAAATTTTTATCTTGTTTGGGTAAAAATTTTGATAGCCTTTGAGAAGCTATGTCTTTTGTTCCTTATTCCTGAATAATGGATGCTACACTGCCAAACCAGAATTTTTATGTTTTTCTCATCTAGCATATGGTTGTTATTTATAGTGCTTATTTATTTTGGATTGTTAGTAATTTAATGTTATAACATATAAGAAAAGTTTTTATATGCCAGATTTAACTGTTGTTGCTTCTGTTAAAAAATGTTGGGTTAAAAAATAAATACTGATTCTGTTTGATATTTTTGTGTTATTAGGTAGTTTATTGTGTGTTACCTTTTTTGACAATACTTGATACAGTGTAATTTAATATACTGATGATGGTGTGGATCAAAATGTAAAAAAGATGATTTCTAATTAGTTTTTCAGACAATTTTATTATACGCTGATACCAACCGGGGCAATGCATAGTTATTTATTGAAACATTTTATAAAAACCATATGGATTCTAGCATTTTGATAAAATATCATATTTATTTTATATTTCTGATATTCATTGGCCATATCAAATGAAATATTCACAAATTTTCCACAAGTCTTATCTTTCTCTTTACTAGTCACTGATTGACAAGATTTTTCTTCAAACTTTAGACTATTTTCCAGCAATTAATGAAATTGTTGTGCCACCACTCAGCAGATATCAGTTGTGGAGAAAAAGTGTAAAACAAGAGAAAATGGTTTTGTTGGCAGATTTTATTGTCTGTATAAATCAGCAATAAAATTTAAGCAGAAGAATTTATGTATAATTAAAAGGGCAAATGTTTGTTGTTCTGAAAATCCGACATTTCTCGGTAGTGGCGGCAAATGGGTGGGAAAAGTGGGGGGGGGGGCAACAAATTTATAGACATCTAAAAGTATCCAAGAAATAGGAGGTAGACAACAAAATTAAAAAATTTAGTTATAAAATTAGCTGGCCTTCCCTGACACTATTGCTTTTTTTATAATTCCTAGTTTCAGACAGAAAATAACATAAAACTTTAATCTTTCCAGTATATAGTAGGGGCAGGATGCCCCCCCCCCCCGGATTCACCGCCACTGTTCCTAAGGTTCCAATTTTTTTTTTATATGCCCTTCACTGTTCCTTTTTCTACAAATAATGTCACTTTTTCCAACAAACCTAAATCTCTGTTGAATCCTTTCTTGTTGAATTAAAACTTTCAAATCTAGTCTTTTCTATTACCGTATACAATGTCAATTGTGAATGAGAAGGCAAGAAGTTTTTTAAAAAAGAACATTTCTTTTAAACAATATGTTGTATAGCAACTAGAAGAACTTTAAAAATGTTGCGAAAAATATATGTTATAAAATAAAGACAAAAAAGAGAAAAATGTAAGAACTGATAAAAAAAAGAAATTAAAACAACGGATTCATAACTTTTCTTCTTGTGCGCATCAGAATAATAATGGAGGGAAAAAGCATTTGCAAAAGAAAGTCATTTTCGAAAACTTAAAATCAGGAAAGTTACACAGCAGCTTCAAATTACTCTTATTAGAACGGGGATATTCTGGACTTTACAATGATTTAAAAATTATGGTTCTCCAATGAGAATATATGCAGAAAATTTGTGAAAGTAGGTAAAAATACCCGAATTTATCACTTAAATAAAGAAAAATCTAATTCAAGTTTTAAAATTTTGATGGCGTTAGCTCCCTCTTGTTCTAATTCATCACTGTGCCAAATTTAATTCCGGTAAGTCAAATGGTCTGGGCATGCTTAGACTAGAAAAAACCAACATACATACATACTAAAAAAAATGCTCTTTTGTACCATTTGTGTAAATAGAACAATTTTGAATTATGATTCCTATATATATATACACACACATATGCACACCATCATTGCTTATGTAGAAAAAGCATATATGTATGCTCTCTCTTATTTACTATATATAAAAAAAGGCATACATGTGGGCATTGAGAATAGGAGTGGACCAATCCATGAATGGTTCACTTTCAATGTTTATAAAATGTGATGTCTAGCTCAGTAAAGCCAAAATTGTGGGGTGATCCACTTCAGATTCTCAAAGCCTGATATACATACATTGTTAAAAATTTGTTATTATAAATTGTTTTTCAGTCTTCATTTTGTAAATATTGCAATCTTATTGTGACTTTTATGTATATTTATCCTGCTTAAATTGCCATGTGTGCAATATTTTAAATCTGCATCAGTTTTTTTAGTTTAATTCTTTTAAGCTTCTTAGTTGTACAGAATATTCTAAAATTGGCTTCACAAACAAAAAGAAATAGTTTTAAGTAGACAGCAGGGAAGATGAGTTTAATTTTTTTCTGATAATAGCATAAATGTTTAACAAAGCCCTACTCTTTACTTTGAAATTTCTGATTTTGTAACTGAAATGAAAAATGGTATTATTTTAAACTTGCCTTCAGCATCTCTTTGTCAATCTTCTATTCAATGTTACACTTCAATGTGAACCTGATATTTGCTGGACTAAACGGAATTTAAATCCAGTGGTACACCTGTTTGGTGGAACAGATTCAGGCTGTAAAATGACCCTACAGTTATTAATGTGCCACAGTCAAAGGATTAATAGTTCAGCAGTATATATAAATATTTTAAAGTGTTCATAATAATAATATCTTATTTTAAAAGTATATGTTGTAAAAATATATTGTCAGTTTGTTGGATATTTGAAAATTTATTTTAATGTTTTAATAATTTTAGACTTTAGTTTCTGAATAGTATTCTATGTAATATAAAAGGTTAACAGCTATAATCTCTCAGTACCAGTGTGTTGAAGGTATTGTACTCAATAAGTTGCTCTTTAAATTTTCAAAGAAATTCTAGATTTCTATGCTTCCTTGGAATTACTTAGAAAATCTTGTAGTAATTAGATCATTTAAGAACAAATGTTTTTTTAATAAGACTGTATTTCTAATGAGAAAACTTATAAACCTTGTTAGATACGATTTTAAATATTAATTCTTCAAATGAATTAATGACATAATATTTTGGTAGCAATAACTGTAGTTCTTGAGACCAGCAATTTCAACTCTCGTAATGTGTTTGAAAGGTTAAGTAATTTTCTGAAAGAGCCATTGGGACGAAATACTTTCTTGAATCTGTAATTACTTATTCAAACAAATTTTTAATGCAAATATACTCAGTGAAATTTTAGCTATTCTTCAGATATATTCTCGTGTTTTATCCAAGACTAGCTGATAACCCGGCTTTGCTTGGGATCCATATTTTTTCATATGACTACATCTGGTTTTTTTTTTTTTTTTTTTTTCATTTCCTAGAAATGTTGTCACCAACTTTTCCCAATAAACGTAAATATACTTTGAATCTTATCTTGTTGAATTAAAACTTTCAAATCTAGCTATTTTATTACCTTATAGCTGATAACCCGGTGTTGCTCAGGATCCACATTTTTTCATATGCCCGCCTTTGGTCCCCCCCCCCCTACAAATAACAAATATTGTCACTAACCCATTAACCTTCCTCAGCAATCGCTACTATCCTTTGAATCCTTTCTTCTTGAATTAAAACTTTCCAATCTAGCCTTTTTACTTTCTCGTATATGAAGTATACAAAGAGAAAGTATTGTAATCATCAAAAAATTCAAACTCGAGATTTTGACGAATCTCCGCGTTTTAGACCTCCCTGAGTCCGAAAAACACAATTTTGGAATTATGTTTGTATGTGAACAGAATAACTGGAAAACTATTAGAAATACAGGGATGAAATTTCGTATGTGATCTTTACATATAATTTGTAGGTTTCTATAAAATTTAGGACAAAATACGTCTGCTGGAAGTCTGTCTGTCCGGGTTCATGCGAACACTATAACTCAAAAACTTGAGTAGCTAGATGGATAAAATTTGGTACACAGTTTTATCATCAGGAATGTAGGTCTGTATAAAATTTTGGGCCAAATCTGCCAAAGTGTTGACTGTCTGTCTGTATAATCGCAAACTTCTTCACACCATAACTCTTAAATACAACTACTTAGATAAATGAAATTTGGTATGTGATCTTCTAACCCTAATGGTAGATCTGTGTCCAATTTTCATTTCAATCGGTTAAAAAATTGCATATTAGATTTTCTTTATCTAACAAGGCCAAATTGCGTATTGGCGCTACTCGTCACCTTCGAAATCGTGCTACTACTAATACCCTCCTTACGACTAGGGATTGCAATCCGGAAAACCGGATCCGGCATCATTAGACGTCTACCGGATCCGGTACCAGTTCGCCGGATTCGATCACCGGATACGGTAAATTAAAAAAAATATACGAAGCCGATTTCTTGTGGTGTGTACGAGTCGTTCGACGCTGACTCGCCCCTTTTACATATAGACATTCTTATTGTTCAATTGATTGATGAATTATGTTTATGTTGCATTTACGAGTACGAGAATGATTTTAGAAGATAATTAGACTTAGAAATGAATTGAGTAACGATCTATATTTCTGATTTTTCTTTATAATACGACTTTCCTTCTTACATAGTGACCGAAATAACGTTTTAAATTGTAAGTATGTACCTATTTGTGTTGCATTGCAGGTACTAGTCTAAAAGTTCTAAAACAAACATGTCACTTTTGAAACCAATTCAAATTGAAAACAGGAATATTAATATACTTACAGAATAAAAAAAAAGATGATGGTGATACAAGACGAACTGATGATACATTTACTATGCCGAAAAAAAAAAGTTGTAAGACTAGAAATGAAAAATATCTTAGAAAGAGTTGTTCAAGATGATAGCTTTAAAGAAAACGTAGATAATATAGTAGAAAATAACTGAGATTCATCGTCATTGAAAAGTGATTTGACATTACAGAAAGAATTACAAATGCAAATCCAGCAAGATATGAAAACCTAGAGCATAAATACCAAAAAAAAGAGAAAGATTATGAGAAAGCATTAAGAAAGGAAATGACTGCATGTGAAGGTGAAGGAGTTAGAGGAAAATACTTGTCTTCTGTTCATGAGTATTTGTTGACAATAAAACCAACAAGTGTAGAAGCAGAAAGGGCTTTCTAGGCCACTGGTTATATTTGTAGTTCTGTAAGAAGTCGATTGGCAGATGACACAATTAACACTATTTGTTTCCTACGATAATTTTTTCAAAACCAAAGTGAATTTTTTTAATTGTTTTACTTAAAATAATAATTTAAAGTAAGTATATTAAAAAATACGAAGAAGTTTTAAACTCGTTATTATATAATTGTGCAATTGATTAAACAGATTCATGATGACTGACATAATTATAAGAATGAGACTGCTTGGCGTGTCTAAAATATCTAATTATTGTGATCTCAGTTGATAAGCTTGATTTAATTAGATTTAACATAAGTTGCATTACAAGTTATCATTGATGTCATTTGTGAAATCTAGTAAGTGAGACTGAACTTAACCTCCCGTCATTATCTAATTATTACTAAACTAATATATAGTTGATTTTGGAATGAAAAGGCAAAATAGTTTTGATGTGTCCAATCCGGTCGGATCGATGGGAATCCGACCGGATTGAAATTGGTGCCGGATTGCAATCCCTACTTACGACTTACGCGCGCGCCAAAAGAAACTTTTGGATAGTCGGGGCATTCTGGGTTAGAGAAGGTTCGCAATTTTTATTTGCGTGAGGGGAAGGGAAATGACGCCCTCTTGGTAAGTTTAGGGGAGACCAGAGGCGGCCCGGGCAACTGCCCGTGGCGCCAAAGCTGGAATGTAAAGGGGAGAAAAAAATGGTTTAATTGACATGAGAGCTCTGGCGAAAACGGCAAAAAATGTTCCTTTCATTTTGGCGCCTCCTCTCCAGTTTTTCGTACAGGCGCTCAGCTCAAGCCTCTAGACCCTGGAGGGGTCTCAAAATCTGTTCCACGAACATCAGGCCATAAAATTTGGTGTATCATTCACAGGTCGGATTGAGCAGACTGCACCCACGGGCAACCCGATCCTCGGGAATCGGATTGACCATAGGTGCGGTCCGGTCGACTGTGCCCCAACCTCACCCCGCTTTTAAAACGAGCCCTCCCTGCCCTAATTTCCCTAGAATGACTGCCATCCACACTCCCCCTTCCTCATTTCATGGTTTTTCCTTTGGTCCGAGAGGCTCGTTCCCCTTAACCGACTATTGTATTTCAGTTTTATAGCATAGTGGGCAGAAAAAATATTAAACCGATTGAAAATGCAACATTTCCCCCTGATCTACAACATTTCTTATCGTATTCTGACCTTGACGAAACGTGTTGGCACACTGTGTTGAAAGAAAAACCTGTGAATGTCACGCTTTATTTTTATTCTGAACAGCAAATTTAAATTGTGAAAATGTTATACCTATAAGTGCTGTGTATTTCGCTAAAACGGCTGAAAAAAAAGAAAAAATCAGGTATGTTTTATAGGAAAAGAATGGCACGGATAGCAGCAGAAAACGAAAAGCAGGCATCTATTTTGAAAAAATTCATCAAAATAGAAAATATTGAATCCAGAGAAGGTCAGTCAACAACAGTTGAAGGCCCGTCTTTAACTTCAGAAAACGTTGAGAACGACAATATTACTTATTGTTCGAACCGAGAACAAGAAGTTCCTGTGAATTCAACGCCACAGGTAATTTTGTTATTATCATTCTGGTGTGTTATTTAAAAATTTTCAGAATTAAATATCTATTTTTTCGATATTGACAATACTAATATTGTAAATTGTACAAAAAAGCACTATTTAACAAGTTAACTCGTTTACAAGGACCAAGTGGGAGAGCATGCAAAGTTGCAATTACTTGAACCAGAAGCAGTAGGATATTTGAACGTCTTATGGGTCTATTCTGGGTACCCTTCAGTCAAGGTTGGGTTCCGTTATTGTCTGCTTGAACCCAATAACGAAAATGCAAATAGAACCCCTTAAGTGACAGAAGAATCTAGCAATAAAGAAGACGTCAAAACTAGTTTGCAAACCGAAAATACAGACAACAGTACTGAGAGTGATAAGTTTTGTTGGATTTTAACTTGACCATTACGCTTGAAATAATAATATTCCAACTGTTTTTGGAAAAATAAAATTTGTACGTATAAAGTTCCCATACATTTTTTCCAATCATCAGAAAGTGCTAAACATTAAAGGAAAACTTGCAAAATTACAAACTATTTTCACATAAATTTTATTTTTTTTTTCCTTGATAAGTTTGTGATTTAAAAAAAAATTGTAACACGGTTAAAAAAAGGAATAAATCGTTTCACATCGATAAGCAAGGTATATGGTCAGGGCAGGATTACCAAATAGGCAACTGCCTATGCGCACTGCAACTTTGGGGAGACCCCCGATATTATTAATTTTTTTAAAATTATTTTCAGGGCTTCCATTTGATTCACAAGAAGTGTTTTCTAGAGCTTACTGAACTTAAAATCCAGTGTCGTTTAAATTCAGAACATTATTCTTGGAATATTTTTAATGTTTTCGAATTTATTAGCAGATCAATGAGTCACATGTCAACAGTCCTGGAATACTTTGTATAGAATATTTAAATTGTGTTAAAAAGTTTTGTAATTTTTTTACCATTTTATTTAAAATTTCAGTTTGTCATATTGTTTGTTACTCAAAAACTGTTTATTTAGACATTAAATTTAAATCAATAAAGTTATCTGGTTTTGGAAGTTGGGGTGGGGGCCCAAAAACTTGCATTGTCTATACTGCCCTCCTAAACGTAAAAGGCGTATCTCGATATTTTTTAATTTTCAGATTTTTCCTACTTAGTAATGTTTGTGACCTTCCCGACGTTATTCCTAAGCAAAAAGGTCGTATCTTATTAAAACATAGTAGAAAGCCACTAAAGAATTATGTGTATGTTATAAAACTTACGCAGTTTACAGTAACGCAGTGAATTTTTCTGACGCTACCAGTAACTGTTGCTACTGGCGAGAGAAGCTTTTCGAAACTAGACTGATTAAAGCATATCTGCGATCTAGCATGTCGCAGGAGCGACTAGTTGGTTTGGAACATAGACTAAGGATAGAGTTTAGACTGCTCACGCTGTAGAAAAACCAGCATTCGGAGTGAAGCAAGCACCTGGGTAGAAATTCCACTCATCACGTGACTAAAGAGGAACTTCTTGGCTTCTTATCGCCACATTTGGCGAAGCGAGTATGAGGAGTGTTGGAAAACGAGTAGTATTTCTACAAGTAGCGAAACGTTACTATTTTAGTTCATTTAAAAACTAACTCACGAACGGAAGAAATCAAAATAATTGGATTTTATGTGACTAGGAATTTCATTTGTTTTAAACCTTACACAATATAATACTTCAACTGACTGTAACAAAAACAAACTATATACTTAAACTTTTTAAATAAAAAAATATTTTTATTTAAGGCAATAACTACTTAATTTCAGGGGCGTATATAAGGAGGCTGAGGCCCTCTCCGAAATAAATTGACTAGTTTTCCCGGCGAATATTTTTTCCCCAAATATATCTCCTTTCTTGATTGCTTGGAAATCTGAAAAATAATCAGATAAATCTTTAAGACATGTCAATAATACTTTTGTTTTGGAAAATAATACTTGTAATAAAAAAAAGCGAAAGAGAAATAAATAAAGAGTAAATAAAAAACACTAAATAAATTTTCAAACATCATATACACATAAATTAAAGAAAATTAAACAAAAAGAAGTTATTGAGTTCTAAATTTTATTAATTATACAGTTTCTTAATTATATGCATAAAAGAAAATGTTTAAAAATATACCTAGAGATGAATTTTTACTGAAAATGAACTATGCTTATCTTTCTTACACACTGGAAAACATTCTACGTTTATTTCATAATCATAAAATTTTCTTTTCTTTTAAATAACACAAAAAAACACGAAAATTTCATAATGTAAACAACTTCGCCAACACATCGCCAAATATCTCAATCTACACGTGTCTGATAAAATTCCATATTTTAAACACTAATAGGCACTTAAAACCTATAGATACTTCTAAAAGAGGATAATAAACAATTAACTTAAGAAAAGGATTAATTTCATACACAACAAATTGAATAATATCGTTTTCAATTGCAACAAACGCCACAGCTAAGAACTAAGACTTATTTTTGTGTAGCTATTTTGCATTAATAAAGCAAAAAAATCATAAAAATTTTACTTACTGATGAAATGAAACAGATCCTCCTTTGATAAATTTTTCTTTACACTCGTATGCACAACAGGATTTAACCATTTTCGGTGAATTTTCATGAGAACCTCAGCTGGCCTTTCTTACTCACGCATTGAAATAACAAAGGATTCCCGTACGAAGTGTCTCGGTCGCGTCCACGAGTCACGTGATGAGGTGCTTGCTTCACATTGCAACCCTCCACGAGCAGTCTATTCGTATCGTAAGTCTATGGTTTGGAAATTATATCAATTGAACGGGAGCTTCTGCAAAACATTGATATTGAGAATATTATGAAAGATTTTGCAGATAAAAAGGCAAGAAAAGGGATTATGTGAAGAGAATTTATAATGTTGTGTAAAAAAATAATATATTTTTAAAATAAATTTTTTCAATACATTATTTTACGAGTCTATTCTGGTACCCCTGGTTGGTATGGGAGACGTCACTTTTTCCGCACGTTAACAACGAGAAAAGTGACTTGTTTCGTCATTGTTTCATGGTTTCAGATTCAGTTCGAGTTTTGAATCGCCGAAGGAACTATGGCGAAGCGTACATTTGCTTCCCAATTCGAAATTATGTTGGATTATTTTGAAAAATATCCACAAATTTTAAGTGGGAAAGTTGATCGCATCTTTTCAAAAGACACCAAGGTTAAGAGGTGGGAAGATTTAACTTCTGCTCTTATAAGATGCATTATAATGCATCTTTCTTGCTTTCATAAGTCCATTGTTAAGGGGGTGTTAAACCACTTATCTTTTACAAAATATACATTTATAATAATATTATACATTTATAGAACATAAATTGAAGTCTTTTTTTTCAATATATTGATGTAATTTTACCAGTTTTCTAGAGAGAGGAAAAGTAATAAACTTTTTTCCATGCCAATTATTTTAACATGAATAAATCTTATAAATTAATATTACAAACCATTTGTTTATTTTTCCAATTACATAAGAAAATAAAACATGAAAAAAGTTATTAAATTCAGCAAGTTTTCACAATATTAAAAAAATTACATCTTTATCAAGGAACAAGAAAAATTCTTTTATTGTCAGATTTTGTAATTACTTTGTAAATATTTGACAAATTTCTTTGAATTAAAACCCAAATAAAAAAAATTGTAATGATATATACGGAACGAGGAAAGTCATTCCACACTCAGTGTTTAAAAAAATGTTAAAATGTTACCCTAATTTAATTTAATAATTTAGTTTAATAAGAAAATAAATTAAATCTTTAAATGTAATTGATCTTAGTTATTTATCAACTATCATTATTGACTGTCTTGATGAAGTAGTAAAAGATTTAACTACTTTTAAAGATTTAATTACTTTAGATTGTCGTATTAAATTATTAGATTAAATTATTTAAATTCGATAAAAGATTTAACTACTTTTTAAAAAATCTAAAGTAATTGATAAATTCTTCTTCATATTGGTCAAACGGATTACATTTATCCCGATAAACCCTTTCAAAACACAATTAACGTCTTAGCAGCCTCCATTTTAAACGAAAATTTGATAAGTTCTGATATCGAAACAATACTTCTCTCTAGCGAATCGCGTTTACGCCAGGTACAGAGCTGGCGAGAAATCGGAGTCCTTTTTCTGACCGAGCGAGATCCCAACCCGTTGGGAAAACGGGTACGAGAATTACACTTGTCGTTAACGGGCGGAAAAAGTGACGTCTCCCAACCTAACCGGGGGTACCAGAATAGACCCGTATATCTTTCCTCATTTGAACCCAATTTTATAAGACTCAGCTCCGATACAAGCCCAACAATTGCATTGAAATTTTCTTGCACTGAATAACTGATTATTACGAAGTGTAATTTTTAGCTAACCTTATAAGTTAATGTCAAATTATTACAATACTGTTTTTATTTGTTTTGCCGTTTAACTTACACTATTTTAAAATTGGAATAAAATATAAAATTAAAAATAAGTCCTGCAAATGCCATTAATTGGCGTTATTTGACTGTTAAGCTTACCTAAGCCCCAGGGTTGTAGTGGAGCCGGAACGGTGAGTGGCGGTTTTCCACAAAGGTCTTAGAGGTGACCTCCTCGTGCTTCGATAATCTAAGGGGCCTCAAAATCTATGCAACATACATCGCAGTGCTAAGCCGATGTCTAATTTACGATATTGCAGCCTTAATTCAATTCACAGAAAAGATTCTCCCTCTTCTCTTTAAAAAAATAAAGGCGTGAAAGCAGTGGAACGAAGCATTAGGAGGAAATAAGCCTTGGGGATTTATTGCCGTCGAAATTCGACCACTTGCATTTACCGATATTTCTCCAAAATGTTGAAACCGATCTAGAAACCCTCGAGCAACCCTCTGACTATTGGAACAGGACACCTCTTCTGTGCAAAGTCCAGCCGCAAGGACTCATTTAGATTTTTTTATTGGTATCGGAAGCGACCGGAAAGACTGAAGGGATTGCATCCCTTTGTGTGAAAAGGGTGTAGTTCTTTTGAGAGATGGCTATAAGACATGCTTTCTTCTGTAGTTTTATTTTACTGTCATAAAGCTGACAAACAAGGGAATTCGCCTATTTTTAAAAGAAACGGTTTTCTTGGCTGGAACTGTTACTAGAGAGGAAGGGGGAAATAAATTTTGCCCCTTGAAGAAACCAATTGACATCATTGAAAAAGCGACACTTACTCTTTTCTTTAAGCGTTTATATAGTCATGTTTACAACGTTTTAGTTGAGGGGTCTCAGTCTTATTGGTCTTTCTTTCGTGGAAAATAATTGGAGAGAAAAGTTGTGTTTCTCTGTTTTTAGTTAGAAGAAAGTAGGACGTGCCTAACGCATTTTGTAAAAAGAAAGGAAACATTCTTCTTTCTTTCTCTCAGAGACCTTATAGCGTCTTGAGATGGAAGTGGTCCAAATATCCATGTTCGACTACCAAATATAAAAGCAATATCAACCTGTGGCGGACTGGGTTTAAAAATAGTGCTTGCCATGAGTAAAGGGGCCCTATCACATATAGCATGCCATCTTACGCATATTTTTAAAAATTTTATTTATTACAAATATAATAAATTAAAATTATAAAATTATTAAAATCTATTCCTAATTTAAAAGTCTGTTTTATATATTAGTAATTACAGTATACACGTATTATACCTGTGATTGGAAGTAAGAAACGCCAACTATAAATACAATTTTATGATTAAAAATTAAATAATCTTGAAGGCTGTACAGCATACTGCAATTTTGGAACTCTACTGTAACTTTGAGAATTTTGTCGCGTAGATAAAGTTAGCGTGGATAATGGATTGCATGCATCGAATGAAGACAAAGCTCGCTAACCTCAACTCAAGACTTTATATCCAGAACTAAATATTACATCTGCTTATATAAAGTTGGCGAAACAGTTAATAATACAGTTACAGTTAATAAGCATAACTAAGGGGTAATTTACATATAAGAAATTTACATAAATGCTATTTTGCATATAAATTAAATAATCGAAATAATAATTGAAGACATAAAAGTCCAGGGATTCGAACCCGAGTCCTTTGGCATCGTAGAGCACCGCTCTAACCATTCGAAGACCGTGACAATTTTTTAACCAAACTGAAAATAAGTGCAAACTATTTACTAATTCCAATATTTTTAAAGAATACTTCTTATTGTCAAAAATTGACAACTCAAAAGTACAGAAATGTATTACATGTTGTCCACTTCATTAAGTCGAAAGTCAGTTCACGATGACTGTGCAAATCTGTCAATAGTAACTCTGCATTGAAATCATCTAGCAATTCCTTTTCAATAGATTCCAAGTTCTTCTCAGATAATAAATGTTTTCTAGTTTAGGTTTAGTTATATTAACCTCCCGTTTTGAAGCAACACAAGGGCTATTTTAGGACTGACCTCATAATTTTCAACAGAGGTCAGATTACAAGGACAACACCTGATCTGGCTCTCCCTTCCTACAAACTTCTGCACCACAACAGCGGGAAGACGTTTGACCCACTACGTATGATTTAACGTGAAACAGGCCCTCGTACTCAGCGGGTCTTCAGTGTAATTGGGTTTCGTACTTGGAACCCTTCGGCCGAGACCTTAACACTAGGCCACTGTGACCCCAAGTCTGCCTTGGAGTTAATGTTCGAAGAAACCAATATTTTCTCATCATAACTTTAACAGTGGCAAAAACACGAGAATGAAGGATTTAATGACACAATAAATTGGTTTGAATTAAATTTTATGACAATAGAAAACATTGTTAGAAATTACGTTTAAAATTAATTTTCAATTGTTAATTATAATTAGAGTAAAAATTGTACCGCAATGAGTACCGTAGTATCATTGAAAAGACAATTTATTGCTCTTTAAGATGGTGTAAAAATAATTTTCGTGCCATAAATATTTCATAAGTTTTCGGCGAATCTTACGGGCGAGACCTTACTACTATGCCAACCGCGGCCTCACAATGAATTTCTTAATAAGGTCTTTATGATCTTTAGCTTAGAAATTTCACTAATATCATTACATCATTTATCCTAAAAAAATGGAACATTTTCAAAGATATCCTTTGGTCCTCAAATTACGTGATATCCCTCCCTTGTTACAGTTTTAGTGGCCCGAAGAAAATTTTTTTTCCTTCTTTTACTTTAGAAAATAGGCGAGTTCGCTCGTCCGTCAGTTTCACGACAGCAAAATGCACAAACAACAACAAAAAGCAAGTTGTCTAGCCACTTAGAAAAATCGCACCCGTCTTTCGCAGAGAGGTTATCCCGTCCTTCTTGCCGGGGGCCTCCTAGAAGAATAAAAATCTTGTGGTTATTGCTTTGCGGCCTTGTACAGAAAAGATACTGTGGTTTAACTTAAAACTATTAGCAATTTTGTACAGAAAAGGCGCAAGTATTTTCTAGAAAAAAAAGAGTTCTTCTCATTCTCTCTCTTTTACGCACACATCCTGGGGCCCCATGTTGACTTAATAAGGGGCCCACTTGCCATCAGTCTGCCACTGATATCAACACAAAAGCAGGCGAGTACCTACATTTCTATCTATAACTTAAAAATTGAAAGAATAAAAATGTAATTTGTATGTAATTCCAGTACTTTTGTAGATGTTAACCACTCGTAGGCCGCGTTGGTTGAAAAGTAACTACAATAATAGAGAATAGTAAAATAATTCTGTCACAAAACATTAAAATATTTATCTGATTCGCAGCTATCAAAATGCAAAGATGTATTCAATTTCAATGCAAATGCTGCCATTTATTTAAACACTAAATAATTTTTATTCAGTGTATGTTTATTATCACTAAACTCCTTTCGGGATTGCCACGATATGTCATCAGCATTACACGACGAAGCAATTGTAAAGTGATGATTTTGATTCATAACTAGGGAAAATAGCCTTTTTTTAGTTCTTCTTAATTCTTTTTCTTACCGAAGGTAAAAATGAATACTGTAAGCTAAAAGCCCTTTTTAGCGCATTTCGTAATTCGCTAAGAAATTTTAATTCGGACGTCTAAGTCAAAAGATTGATTATATGTATTTTTAAAGATAAAAGATTTTTGAAGAGAAAAGTAACAATTTTGAAATTTTTTTTAGTAAGAAAGAAACTTTAAGAAATTAAATATTTTATAATCCATTTCATCTCGAATCTTCTATACTATTTATGCCAATTCGAATCTCTTTAACATAAAATTATTGAAATTGATTTAATTACCGAACTTCTACAGAAGATTTGTATGCCTTTGTTGTGTGCTATGGCTAATAATTCAGAATATGTTTTAATGCATTTCATTGGGTATCTCTTTAATTTATTTCAAATCATTTCATGCATACTTTTATTTCTAAATACATTTAAATCTTGAGGAAGTAAATGATTTCGTAATTTATGTTTTTAAATAAGGTTGATTTTTAAATTATAAAAAAGTTAAAGCACTTGTATACAAACTTATAAAATTTGTCTGAAGCTAAGTTCTGTTTGCTCGCTATTATAACCGGTATTTTATGATTCATTATTATAATAAATACGTTAATTTATATTATATTAATTTTTATTATAAATATAATAAATCATCAAGAAACAAAATAAAAATTAGGCTATTAAGAAATAAAAATTGAGCAAAGTAACGGATTAAAGAATCCACCAGATGAACTTTCTCAAGGCGTCACTCAACCTGAGTGGATTCAAAATAAAAGACAACAGGCACGCAAAGAAGCACTACCTATAACAATATTCTAAATGACTTTCAATTTTTTTGACGGCAAATTAGAAGAAAAGGCTTTTGAAAGTTGCGTAACAAATTTAACCACAAAATATGCTGATGATATCGAAGCACATTATTTCAAGGACGAAATGCAACATTTTATTAAATACACAAAAAATGAATAAGTAACAAATCCAATGGATATGTGCAAAATGATTAAAGATGGTCTACAATCAACATTTCCCAACGTGGAAACAATTTTAAATTTTTTTCTCACTCTACCAATTTATAATGCAAGCGGAGAGAGATCGTTTTCAGTTCTGAAACGCGTCAAGAACTATTTGCGGAATAGTATATGAGCCAACCGCATTTAAATGAACTGTCGCTTTTATTTATTGAAAATGATGTAGTACAGGAATTGGATTATGAAAAAATTATAGACAAATTCTCGAAATTAAAAGTAAGAAAAGTGACTTTTTAGTAATTTTATGCCTTTCCACACCTGTTTCTGTGTTCATAAAATTTTACTCCGAATTTCAAAAGTAGCATTTCATTGCTGCTACTAATATATCTGATATAATATTTATTTTTGTATCTCCTTCTAAAGTTGAATTTCATTTTTTTTACTCTTTATCACTGTAATTTGTTTTATTACCATTGAAGAATGTTTATTTAATTATATTTTTATATCAGAGAACGTGTGAATAAACTGAATTAGTAAACAAATTTTTCACGGTACACTTTTGATTAGTCATATTATATATAAAACATATTGCTTTGCTTTAGAATTCCCATTCTCATTTTTTAAAGAACAGAACAGTTCTTTAGAAAGAAACAGTAAATAATAATAATAATGATTTACTTTGTAGAGCTTAAAACTACATAATATTTTTTTGAATAATTATCTTAATTTATCTTAAAATACTGTTTTTTAAATTTTTCGGAAGAGTAATTCTATGGTTTCCCTCTTTTTTTGCCTGTGTTGTTATTAGAATATACCATTCTATCCTTTGGGACAAAACAGTAGACACTGCATATTCCAGCTCCAAACTTAGATGGCTATAAAATGGTTCTCAGTTTATGATAAAATTCATTATATTTCATAAAGATAAATTGATGATTTATGAGATCATTTACCATTTTATAAATGAATAAGTAACCTTTATTAAATTTAAGTGAAGAAAAACAAAAACTATATTTATTAAAAACAATTTTGAAACTTGGTTCCTGTTTAATATAAAATTTGGATACAGCGATGTCCTACCCACTAGATAGAATCAAAGAACGAAAGATATCACTGTCACTTAATTATTTTAAATTTCAAACCAAAAAATCTCTGTTTTGAATAAAAAAGATTTCTTTATCTATTTAAAATCATATATATAAAAGAAGCAAGAAATAATAGAAAAATATTATATATAAATTATTAAATATGGATTATATAAATTATTAAAAATATTAAATTATATATAAAATATAATTCAAATTGGATAACGAAGACCAAAAATTA
>BGPR01000378.1:124998-163191 GCA_013235015.1 Araneus ventricosus | reverse complement strand
TACTGCTTTGTTTCTGAACTGCAAGTATATGTTTATGTAATATAGCGTGGCATGCAACAAGGGGGTGCGAGGGGGTATGGTGAAGTGTGACACTTTGTGACAAAGGGGGGGGAGAGAGGGTCAAAAATATTGAAAAAAAGTGTGACATCATTTATGGACAGCCACTTATCTATAGTTTCAATATCTATTCTGCTGAAGATCTATCATGTTTGTAGGACTGATTCATATTAGATTTGGGGAAGTTTGGAAATTGAAAATCTGATTCCAGAACTACATTTTTTAAATATGATGATAAAATTAATCTGCTAATTAATTTTCAAGATAAAGATGAAGATTTGCTTAAAAAAGAAACTGCTTGCTCTGTTCAAAATTGATGAAAAAGGGAAGAGGCTTCAAAAAGCTTTGACACAAGAATTAATAAATAAAATAAAGTCCTGATATTTTCTGATGAAATGAAATATAAAAGTATATACCTTCAATTTTATTTATCTGTTTATTATTATCATTTTATCAAACCTTTTGATTTGTTTTACCATGAAACATCAATATTTTAACTTGACTATTGTACAAGTCTTAGTGAAAACCTAAATCTTGTTTATAATATTTAAAATTTTGCATATATATTACAACTGCACCAGGAAAAAAATCTTATTTCACTTTGCTAGTGATTACTCATAAATGAAGGTAGCAGAGATCCATGAAGAACATTAAAGCTGCTATCGCACGGAGAACTATCGTGCACTGTTATCTTGAGTGTGGGCACAATGTCACTCAGCAGAAATGTTAGTAGCACCTGATGCATTGAGACAACTGAGCAGACAGGATTTTGGTATCGGGGAAGGCGAACTATGTTACCATCAAAGTCACACTCGATTGGTTTGAATTTCCGCTGCTGACGATTTTTTGTCAGCATCGTGTGCATTTTCAATCTGGTTGAATACAGCCCATGATTTCCATCATCCTTTCTGACCAGTCATGTGCTACAAACTTTTTTACTGAGTGGCATTGTGCTCACACTCAAGATAACAGCGCACGATAGTTGTCCATGTGATAGCAGCTTAACTCTATTGAAATAAAAGAAGATCATATTTTCTTCCTTCTACTTCATATGAACCCACATGCTATATCACTCATCTTACACAACTCATTTCCGATGAGAAATGCTGCTGTCTAATTTCTGTCACAACTTCGTTTGCAAGGTCATTTGACAACCAAGCCAATCTATCAACTCCGAGTGTGTGCATCACTGCAAAATCTTTGTTATTTGAATATCTGCAGCACAACAATTTTTTTTGTGCCTTTCAGGAGGAATATTTTTTTATATGCAATTCTATTAATATTTATAATGTCAATTTTTAAATGAGCTTGTAAATGTGTTGCCTAAATTTTAATATTTTTATAATTAATTGCAATACAACAGTTTCAAAGAATTTGTTTTTATATAGATAATATTCTGCTTTTTTCAGGTATCTTTTCTATTGAGCAGTGTGTGAGCCGAGTGGGAGTGATTGGTGTCACTTTGATGGCTCTCCTTTCTGGATTTGGTGCTGTCAACTATCCTTACACTTCCATGACTTACTTCATGAAGTAACTCTATTTCTCGTTTTTGGTTGTATTCTAAAGCATTTCAGCTCTTTTGGTACATTAAATATTCCTAAAAGCTATATCTAAATATTAATTATTTTTTTGAAAAAAAAATAATTCATACTTCGACATAGCTTTATGTATGATGCATCATTGCATGCTTACAATCAAGCATGTGGAACATCAACTGAGTGATAGTTCATAATGCAATGTAACTAACAATTCTGTTCTGAAACATGTGAATGTAATAACAGAATATTCTGCAATTTTAGAGTTCTTTTTCATAATGTATTTCTTATACAAGATATGTTTTATGTTTTTGCAAAATCCGTATGTTTATAGCTTATATTGATTGTGAATGTAGTGTGTCTCACAACATCTAAATTTGTAAATTCAGATATTGTTTCTAAGATTACAAAAAAGGAATAATTATATATATGTTGGTAAATACAGTGAAATCTCTCGCTCAACAAATGCTAGGTTGCTAACTCTAGATTTGGGATTTTGTTTTATGTAACGTATTTTGAGAAGATTTCTGTTTAGATCAGGGGTTCCAGACCTTTTTTTTTTTTTTATCTCAAGTACCCCTTGATTAGTCTTTTTATTGTTGAGTACCTCCTACCGTCACCCCCCTACCATCCCTTTGTTCAACGAAATTTTTATTAATAATGTTAAAGGTGTAGGTTAGCTTAAAAAAAAACGAGTCAAGTGACTTGAATCAACGTAATAACATTTGTAGGATTTATTTTTCATTTTTTATAATAATGTTAGTGCCATGTCCTAACGAATGAAAAGAGCTTGGAAATAATTTCGCAATAGTTTATGATGGTAGCTAACAATTAGTCAGTGATCATAATCAACTATTCAAATGGAAGACAATTTCAATACGATCCTTGTTTCATGGAGCTGAATTTCACTAAATTGGTTTCAAATGGAGACAGATGTTATCTCATGTCTGGCACTGCGTCAAGCTTAATGTTATTAATATGCACTCAGATATATCTTAAAAGGTATTAAATATTTTATTTCCTTAACACAGAGTTCTTGGTAATATTCCTTCTCTGTTACGCAGTTACTTTTGGACTTGCATAACTTTCACTTTTCACAAAAACTTAGAGAAACAAAATTTCATAACTTTCTGTCATTTAAATCTCTTATATTTTGTGTTTTTCGCCATTACCTCATTTTTTTCTTCACTTACTCCTAATTGTCTTGCTGCATACCCAGGGGTATGCGTACCACAGGTTGGGAACCTCTGGTTTAGGTGATATGTCATCATAAGGAATTTATGCATGGAAAATATTTTTTTCAATGTATTGGCCATAGTTTTATAAATAGCATTTGAAAATTGCATAGAATTTTAAAACTTAAGTTAGAATTAGATAATTTTAAAATGAGTGTATGTAATAAAAATGTTAGTGTCTATAGTCTTATGCATCTTACAATTCATCCATTAATATTACAGTTTTGGCATAATACAAGTTCAGTTTGTGTTTGTCATAACTCAAATCTTAAATTTCATGCATATATGCAAAATTACGAAAATTGCTTTACTGCTGAATGTATGAGTTCTGATTATTAGAATGTTTACTGCAGTTTTCTAGTTTTGCTTTTAAATTCTGACTTGATATTTTTACATCTTTTGTATGCATTAAAACAAAAGGAATAGAATTATTTTGATTAACTGATTATGAAATTTTGAGTACAGTTTTAGAATAATTATAGTAAATGGTATTGTTTTATAGGAATGTTTCTCCTACGGACATTCAGATGCAAGAAAAGAAAGTGATGCAGACTTTAGATATGATCATAATGAAGAAGAAAAGGTGAGAAAATGTTAAAATCTATTAAATGAAAGTGATACATAGATTTTTTTGTAACATAATTATGTGCCGTTTTTCCAGTGCTTGGAAAAATATTTTTATCACTAAGTGTACCGATATTTTACTGATTACATTACATTAGAACTGCAATAGGAAAATAGCCATTTGAACAGTTGTGGTAGGTTTTGTGTTAAAAGAATTATTAATCATTGCTGAAAGGAAAGTTATCTACATGTGTAATATAATAATATGCATTAATTTTCCAAAATTTTCAACCATGGAACAGTCAACAGCACTTGTCATAATATTTACTCCACAGCTTTGCTCCCTAAAAGAACTAGCAAAATTCGCCATGAAATAAATTTATTGTTTTAGACACAAAAATAATAACTCATTGATTGATATGTACATGACAAAAAAAAATCAACTTCATTATCAATACATTTCTGGGTACAATTTCTCCTCATTTAATATATGAAACAAAATCTATAGAAATAATGTCCTTAACCCCCTGTCTCAAATAACTACTAATGTTCCAGAATTTGAAGCATTAAAATATCTCTTCGGTAACTAACTTTTTTATATCTGATTAGCTGTGAAATATTCTACCTAGCAAAGATTAAAAGTGAAAGCTGTACCAAAAAAAAAAAAGTGATAATTTACTATTTCTTTTGGTCGCATGTTTTGCATAAATATAAGATCTTCACGAAGAATTTTTTTATTGATTTAATAGAAAGATAACTGTATAGTTAAATTATCATTTATCCATTAAGCTAGAGAATTTGCTTCATTACAAGTGTTATCTGAGGGTTTATTTTCAGGGCCATATTGGTCTGGTGTCAAAGTTTGGCTTCAGGACTGGAGGGTCGCGAATTCAAGACACCTTAAGAAAGGTTTGTCATGTATGTGAGCCTTTTCATATTAAATCTGTTGAGTTCCATTGTCCTGCTGCTTCCCGGTTTGGCATAAAAGTTTGGAGGGGTGGGTGAATATCTTCACATGGGTGGGTTGTCCTTGTTATCTGAACATAGTTCAAAATTGTGACATCCATCCCAAAATAGCCTTTGTGTGGTTTCAAAATGGGATTTGCTTTAATTGAAATGAATTAAACTAAATATTTATTTCATTTGGATGCATGTATTGTCTTTTAGAATAGCCTTAGGGGCAAGGGAACAGCAACAGCAAACATCTGGCTTGTGGGGCATGTTGAAGAGTGTCACTGCTACCAGCACTGGTGAAAGTATCCTTTTCTTTAAATATATTTCTTTCAGTTGATTTTTTATGTTGCAAAAGCATGACCTTAAAATTGTCTTCAGACATTAGTCAGCTAAAGCAGGATGTCAAAGCCCTGGAAGAGTTGAGTAGACAACTATTTCTGGAAGCTGTCAACGTTCATAACATGCAGGTGAATATTTCTGCAGTGGTGTTTTTTCTGTGGCTTTTATGTGGATGGCTTTATTTGTTAGATTAATGCCAGTCATTCAAGAGCCATCCATTCCAAATTTGAGTGTGAATGTGGAAACCAGACACATTTGAGTGGCCCATCGAATATTCAACCCTTTCCAATTTCTATCACTCCATTCCATTTGGAGTGAACAGTACCAATCAGTGAATGGGGAATGCTGGGGGAATAGGTACATTGTGGTGGAAGTCTTGTGGGTGTGCTATAGTGAGACGAGGTCATGTATGATTGGCCTAGTATCTAACTTTTCATCTGTATCAGACTAATGGTAACAAGCCTTATTGTTGTGTGCAAACATAATATTTTGAGAAAGAGATTAATGTTGCTCAGAGAAAAAAAATCTTGTCATATATATATATATATATATATATATATAATGAACATTATTTTTGAAGGTGTACTTTCATCAGTCTTGTTGCTTATCACTTAATTTGACATATCAGCATACAAAAGGTATTAAATGAAACCTGTTGCAAAGTCTTTGAAAATTATACAGTTATTAAGATATTGTCATTTTAATTTTATTAAGAAGTGAAGCTGCAAGCTGTCAAATCTAGAAGATAAAAATGGGTATGTTTATAAATGATATTAAGTTAATTCAGATAGTGTGAATTTATATATTACAGATCTCATCTGGGTATTAGGATTGAAGCTCTGATATTTTTGATGGAGTTGTTCTAATAAAATGATTATGAAAATATGATTAATTATGTTACATTTTAAACTCATGGTTTGTGTATTGAGACTGGAAAATTGGTTTTCAACACTGTAACATTTTCTGAAACTGTGCTTTCAAATTTTTATGAAAACATAATTGAAAAAAAATTAGATGAATCATTATGAAAATATAATTCATAGTATTATGAAAACACAAAATGAATTATGATTATTTTGAAATCAAAAGTTTTTGTTGAAAAAAATTCGATAGAATATGTTATCTGTTAAATATTTGCTTTAGCTTTTTTTATTATGTATTATATTTAAAACTTACAAATTTTATAAAGGCTAATATTGAGTTTGTCTCCTTGTATGGTGATGTGGATTAAGTAGGGAAAGGGAGACTACTTAAAAAATACTAAAATAAGTGCTTTTTATTAGTTTTGTTTGCTATGTGCGAAAAATTTGCCAACAGACCATTTTTAGCAAGGCTCATTGCACCAACATTCTTTTATGCTACTTATCAAATTTCAAGTAAACAGAAATGTTATGAATTATTTTTGTCAATTACTGAATTCCTAATTTGACTATAGTCCATTCTGGAGGATGTAGCTATTTTGGACATGAATCAATTTCAGCATTCCATTTTTTAAAAATATTTTTCCTTTTGTCAGTCTGTCAGTGAACTATTTTTGGTTAATGAATGATTTTACTTTTGAAAATTTTTTTAAAAACTTTTTTAACTTTTACAAAAATTGGTTTTTGAAAGTATGTAAAATGACTGTATGGTTTCATAACCAATTTTGAACTACATATTTCTTAAATGTGTTTTTCTTTTGTATGCTATTGTATGCATATTCATTAAGTAACTAAGCATTTTTAAAGCTGATTTAAAATATTTGCCTGCATTGTAAAATGAGATTAAATTTTCTTTTTTTTGTGTAGGAACGTATTGAGTGGTCCAAAACACTGAAAGGAAAATACTTCAATTGCTTAGGGTATTTCTTTTCACTTTACTGTATGTGGAAAATCTTCATAGTAAGTACATTGTTTTTTTTTTGCTATTTTTTTCAAAATTTCTTGGTAGAAGGAGCATTTTGTAGATATTATAGTTTTTTCAGTGTTCATGTGTCCTTTAATAATTGCCTTTCATGAAATTTTTAACTTCATTTACCATTTATTCTGTGGTTATATTTAATACATTTTAATTTGAATGCTATCTGAAAGATACCTTCATGAAAATTCGTTATGAAATTCTTATAGTGCCTTACTTGTATGACAGTCTTTTTTACTTTCTCGTATACAAAGTATACAAAGAGAAAGTATTGTAATTGTCAAAAAATTCGAACTCGAGATTTTAACGAATCTCCACGTTTTAGACCTCCCTGAGTCCGAAAAACACAATTTTGGAATTGTGTCTGTCTGTCTGTCTGTGAACACGATAACTCAAAAACTATTAGAGCTATGGGGATGAAATTTGCTATGTGGTCTTTAAACATAATTTGTAGGTTTCTATCAAATTTGGGACAAAATCCGTCCACGGGAAGTCTGTCTGTCTGTATGTACAAAGTCATGCGAACACTATAACTCAAAAACTTGAATAGCTAGATGGATAAAATTTGGTACACAGTTTTATCGTCATGAGTGTAGGTCTCACTCAAATTTTGGGCCAAATCCATCACCTGGTTGACTGTCTGTCGGTCTGTATAATCGCATACTTGTATATCATAAGCCCTTTGACTTACAGAAATAAAACTTAATATCGTGGATGCTAACATTAATTATAGATATGTGCCCAATTTTCATCTCAATCGGTTAAAAAACAGGTGTTCAAAATGCATATTTAGTTCAAAATGCACATTACGACTGTGTGTTGGTGAGCGTTTCACTTATTTTACTCAAGTGAATATGGTTGGCATTTGACCTTGGCGGAGATTGTAGTGAGCCACAATATCTATAGTAAGATTTCGCATTCAAAAATGTTAAATAAAGTTGTGGTACCTCAGTGCTCGTAAAAATTGCGAACATATGCATTTTTTTTTCAAAATATTAAGTTTTTGGGAATTCATGAATTTTATATGTTTCATTGTAAATCCCCATTCATATTTTTTTTTCAAAATAACCAGGCCTTGGGTAAATACCCCAAAAATATTTACCTACCAACTGGGTGTTTACCCACCCCACATTACTGGTCGTATGTGAGAAAGTTTCGGGGAGGTCACTCCCTCTGCTTATGTGTTTGTAAAATTACATAGTAATTTGTAAAAACTAATAAAAATCATATTGTGTATTAAGACATCATAGCGTAATCATAACCATGCCCTGTCCAAGGCCATATGGAGCACAGTGGGCCACCACAACAGCATGAAAACATCAACCTCATCTCATTAAAAGACACACACACACAAGACTCTAAAATTTTTATGTTAAAAAGAGGACATAAAAATTTTGATTTTTAAAATTTTTTTAACTCACCCATAAGATCTTGGCAATGATGATGATTCATTCTCAAAACAATGAAAATGTTTTGCATTGTATTATACAATTTGAACTATCATTGCCATTTGAATCATTGTGAAATCCATTTTTTCATTTTCTTTAATGATGGGGTATTTTTGTACCATGTGTTAACAAAATAATTTCAGAGATGAATGAACATATTTAAAACAAGAAAAAAAGTAGACTTATTCTTGAAAAAGAAAAATTAAATATAAATATATATATGAGTTAAACTGATATAAATCATATACTTCTATTAGCTTTTAAGCCTGCAATTTTAAAAGCATTCAAATTAGACTTTAAGACTATTTAAAATGATTCTGAACATTCATAAACTCATGATTTTGTATAAATACACAGATACTAATAAGTGCATAAATATAAGAATGCCCTTATTGGAATCTCAATAGCAGATATGGACACGGGCCAGATTTTTTTCTCTGTTGGTTCTTGTTTTACACCTTATGTTGAGTGAATGTAATTAGAGTGCTGAAATGCAATGAAATAACTTAATTTTGGATTTCTGTTTTTTGAAGAAATGTGTTTGAAAATATTTTTTTCTGGCTGTCTTCTGATTTGATTATTTCTAAAGAGAATGCATATTTTAAATTATGTAAAAAAAAAAAAAACATGGTAGCATATGCATATTCAGTATGTAAAATTATGATCAGAACTATAGGTTTTATTTTTATTTCTATACATTCAAGTAGTAACTTTGTAAGAAAGTACATTTTGGTAGTAGAACTTTCCATTTAACTGTAGGAGAGGAAAATTAATTATATGACTGTTTTTATTTCAGTGTACATTCAATATTCTCTTTGATAGAGTTGGTAAAGTGGATCCTGTGACAAGAGGTATTGAAATTGCTGTGAACTACATGGGAATCAATTTTGATGTATGTTTTTCCTTTTCACCTTCTCAGAACCAAATTTCTTAGTTCTACAAATATGTTTTGTTAATTTTGGCTAAATTCAGCATGAGAAAGGGTTACTGCTTGATACAAATACGAAAGATAATAGTTTATACTCAAGTGTGACTAGATAATAAATATCAGTCTAGATCAAGGCTTAAACTTTTCTCTCACAATTTCTTTTATGCAGAAAAGTTCCAGGACTGTATTTAAATCTGAAAAAACTTAACTCCTAGCTGATTATTCTAGTTGATTTAACTCTTTATTCTAAATCTTTATAACATTATAGAGATCTATTCCTTGGTTGTGTTTGAAAATGTTTTCATGAAATAACATGTTTTTTTTTCTAACTTAATAAGTAAATAAATTATTATACTCAAGTTAAAATTTCATACTCTTAAACCCTTTGACTACAATTTTGTTTAAATTTTTTGTCCAATTTTCTATGTGGAATTTTTTTAAAAGAAATATTTTATCCAATTTTGAATAATGGGCTCCAAATGGGCCAAATTAATTGTGTGAGAAGCTTTTTCCCCCTCTCGGAACGAATTTTACACCAAAGGCTGGGACATAATAGTCCCATAATGAAAAAACATTAAAATTTTATGCATAATTATTATCAGCTATTGCAAACATTTATATATTTAAAATATTTCATCAATGTTATTGCAAAAAAAATGACGGGAGACTATCTTTTTCAAACAGCCGTTGATGTTACTTTATTTACATGACTCTTTTTGTTTCTCGAAGTTTCTCTTTGTTACTTGCGATTCTCTTTTATTTCATGAAGCTTCTCGGATTCGCTTTGTTACTCGCGATACTCTTTTGTTTTTTGAAGTTACTCGCAATATTCTTGTTTCTCAAAGTTACTCGTGATTTTCTTTTGTTTATTGAAGTTACTCTCAATTCTCTTTTGTTTCTCGAAACAAATTTTTCAATTTAATCAAGAAATCTCGCTTGCGAAAACGTGACAAAGCGAGAGCGTCTGCCAATTGTGCATGCACACCTCATGCGGGTAAATTTACCTCATGCGTGTAAACCTCTCGGTAGTCGCTGAACAACAATTCCGATTTTCAAATTTTTCTTTGTAACTTCTGTTGTGAGTGGTACTTATTTTAAAATGTGAGTGGGACTTATATATGTCCCTTAGCAGTCAAGGGGCTAAACACATTTTTTTATTTTATAGCTATAAATTTAAAGCAATTTGAAGTTCATATGTTGCCTTTTGAACTTACAGAAAAGTAAAGTTATGGCTCAATGGTCTTGTATTGGTGAACAAATTATTTTGTCAGTCTTAGTATGTTTATGAATTTTGAATGTTTTATATGACATTTTAATAAATTAAATTGATAATTATACCGAAGTTTTACTAATAGTTATAAAATAAAAGTTAGTCAAAAATAGTTTAGAAATTTAAATTATATTTTTCTGCATAGAAATTTGTAAATAACCTTTTTTAATGTTTAATAATGTGTGGAATAACTATTATTTTTTCAAAAATTTGTGTGAGTAAAGTCTTCAATTGCGTTTTTTGAAAGCCTGAATGTGTTATTCTAAGGAATATCTGGACATGTATATATATGTGAGATAATGCTTAGAATAACACATTCTCATTTTATATTTTTATATAAAATTAATTGATTATTTTTAATGTATATAATATTTGATTACTAGCCTTTTTGATTTTAAGAACATTATTTTGTTCTGTTCTGCAATCTGGATTTATATTTCGACTTTTTCTGTAGGTGAAATTTTGGTCACAGCACATTTCTTTCATCTTAGTAGGTGTGATAGTCGTTACATCTATCAGAGGTCTTCTTATTACACTAACAAAAGTATGAATATTACTTATTTTTTTTCTTGAATGTGATCTGTTTTGCATGTGATTACTCCTTTATAAATTTGCAATTTTCTTTTTTTTTACAGTTTTTTTATGCTATATCCAGTAGCAAATCATCAAACATTATAGTGTTAGCTCTTGCTCAAATTATGGTGAGTTCTTTTTAAAAATTGCTAATTTTTATTATGAATACTTGTATGTGAAAGTACAAAACTAAAAAATATAACTTAGCATCATTTCAAATTTGCTTATGATGTTGTAGCTAAAAAGTATAGATTTTAGAATCGTGAATATAAAAGTGTTGAAGAGAAATAACATTTACTTTGTTTATAATATTATGAAACATATTAAAGTGACAAAATTTCCTACTAAGAGCTGTTTTTTTAATTTATGCAGATAAAAAAAATTACTGAAATGATTACCCTTTTTGCTAAATTTTCTATTTAAAAAACTTATTAAAGTATTCAATATCTATTATAAGCATCAAAATGGCTCTGTCTTGAATATGAAATCAGTCCAATTAAATGACCTGTGAAGATTAATTTGTTCTTTTTTTATTCTACAACCTGGTTTTGTTCAGTATTATATATAGCTATGAAATAATTAACTTAAATAATTACATCTAATGTAAAACACAAAGTTTGCAATTTAAATTTATTTAATCTTAATTTATCTCTTAGTGCATCTGTTTTGTATGTAAACAAATCTCATACAGATAAAATAAACTTTCATATGAAACTTTGTATTAAAGAAATGCTTCACAGAAGGCATTTGAGAAAATTCTTAACTGAATCGTATTATTTATTCCAGGGCATGTATTTTGTTTCATCAGTTCTGCTCATTCGAATGAATATGCCATCTGAATACAGGTATGTCTGTTATCACTACATCTCTCTCTGCAGTCACTGACAACTGAATTTTACAGTATATAGAAAGCTGTGAGCGACCGAATCCCCAATTATTGACAAAATGCATTCTCTATTTGTTGCAGAGCAGTTTCATGAATATGAATAACTTTAATTTTAAATATAGATTTTTGGGGGGGATGGTGGCCCCATCAATGGTCCCTCCCGGCTTCGAGACTGGAGGGTTCCAGGTTCTGAACCCAATTCCATTGAAGATCCACTGTGCATATGAACCATTCGGTTGCCGTAATGGCATCAGGCATGGGGCGGCGTTCTGTGCATATGAACCTCACGCTCATTAAATCTGATTTTGAAGACCAACATCCACCTGCTGACAGGCGAAAAGTTTGGAGTAAGGCTGCTGGCTCAGGTGTTGTCGTCATCATGTGACCACGGTGCAAAATCATGAGTCAATTTGAAAATAGCTCTCGTGTTGCCTCAATACAAGATTTTAACATAACTGATTGATTTTTTTTTATGGCACAAGGGCCAACATTGGCCAAGCTAAGCCTTTAACATAACTAAACCGAAAAAGATGGTTTTTATTACAGATAAGATCGATTACTAGTGTTTGAAACTAAATTCTGACAAAATGCATCAATTACTTTTAAATGCATGTGGATCATATTCAAAACTATTTAAATGGGCATAATGATTCACCCTATAGCTTTTATGCTGTTATCAACTTCAGTTGTCACTGATTGTAGTTAATATTTTGATTTCCTGTTTCTTTCAATTACACATTGTCCTCCAAAGAAATTATAACTTGAAGACATATATTACATTGAAGAAATTTATTAGAGAGGATGCATATGAAGGATTTTTTACTATGTTATCAATTATAATTGAGTATGATAGTAGCACATTATGGATCACTGACCTCTGGAAACTAGATAAGCGTCTGTGGAATGTCATTCTTTGCAGATTCATTATACATCTTCTGTTTCGTTATTTCTGCTTCGGTTGACATGTAAGCTGACACTTATATAGTTACATTCCATACACGGGTAGTGGAAGACTAATCAAGTGACTGGGCAACCTGAACATGAGTCTTTTTTTCATAAATATAAATATCAAGCATATTAGATAAATGCCAAACAATGCATTCATCATGAAGAGTGGCATTATTATTTTTTGGAGTATAGTTCTAAAAATGTTCTGTGGAGGTGGCAGGATTTCATTTCCAATTATTGGTGAATTATCAATTCTTAATGGTATATGGGACTTGTAAAAAGCACACAAGAACATAAATTAAATTTGATGTTACACCAAACCACAATACTTGCATTGTTTCTACTATTGCACTGTATAGCACAGCCATCCACATGTCATACTGCATTGTATCCGAGAAATATCTATCTGTTAGCCAACTTAGACATGAGTAGATGATTTATTTTCATCTAAGGAACTAGTGTTTTTGCTTTCTTCACCATTGCACTCTTTGATGTGTTTAATAGAGTCAAAAGGAAATAGTCTTATATTACTAAAGTATGAAGAAACGGAATTATATTACCAGGATTAATAATATTATGCTGCTCTGATATTTCAAAAATATTTATGATTATTGTCAGAAATGCTGTTAACAGGTGTTTTAACTATGAATTAAGCTATGAATGAAATTCTTGCTGATTTCTCATACTATTGAATGTGTTTCCACAGAATTACTATACTTAGATGAAGAACTACAGTGAAACATCGCTTATACGTCTTTCAAGTGACAGACGTAAAACGACGCATAAATGAAAAGACGCGTATAATCGAAATTTTTACAAACAACTTTAATTGTTACAAATTTAATGCTTCTAATACAAATTCATTTAAAAGGAATAGTTTTAAGGTTTTTTAAGATAGTATTACATAATATTTAAAACAATAATGGAGTTTTAAAATTAATACATTTGTCATAAAAGTGAAAAAAATCGCACCTTTATTGCATATCTTGAGTACTAATTATGCATTTCCTATTTCATACGGTTTATTGCATGCAGGTAGGTGTCTTATTAAAAAAAGAAACTGTAATCCTCATCTGATGTGCTGATTGCTTATGAGTATTAAGTACAACATTATGAATCAACCTAAGCTCATTGAATTGTTTTTCCACTTATATTTTGACAAAAGAAAAAAAATAAGTTCTAAGTTTTCAAATGCTGTCCATGGCGTCCTTAAAGGAAGGTGGAATAACTTTTTCACATTCTTCTTCATCGTCTCTTAAGTTGGCACTAGGCAGTTCCGGCACAAGTCCGGATTAAATGGGAAAATGCACGTAATACAAGTTTTAGATGAGCGAAACTATATAAATCGATGCTTTTTTCATACAGCTTAATTTCAGTTTTAATACCACTGTATAAGTAGACCTCAGTTTTTAACCTATGAACTGATGTTGGATTAACAAAACAAAACATCTTTATGCATAATTAATAACCAAAATTTATTGATTATATATATCCTGATTTTTTAAAACACCGTCCGGATCACCCGGATGTCCGAACGAGTGAGGTCGAGATTAGCGGAACTCTACTGTATTTATAAAAGCCAAGATTTTATAGCTGTTTGTTACCATAAACTATTATGCAATCTATATTTTTACGGTATTTTTTCTCTTCTGGTCTAAAGCTATGCAGTTTGTAGTCAAAATAGAATTAATTTTTCTTGTATTGTATGATTACTAAAAATGTTTCAGGTCCATCATCACGGAAGTACTTGGAGATCTGCAATTCAACTTCTACCACAGGTGGTTCGATGTGATATTCCTGGTGAGTGCGCTCTCCAGCATCGGGTTCCTCTACTTGGCACACAAACAACTTCCAGAAGCAGACGCCATCTGAAGAGATTGTATTTTTTTAATGAAATTAAATTATTCCATTTGGAAATCTTCTGCGTTATTGCTATTTCTTCGAGGATCAAACATTCCATTTCTTCTTTTTTGAGATTTTAAATTAAAGATCTTGTAAGAGGGATTAGTTTAATGAAAAAGGAGTTTATAAGAAATTACAAGTATTATTCAAACAAGAAAAATAATTAAAAAAAGTATAGATGATGTAAGTTGCAGGGGCAAGACATTTATAGAGGGCTATTTAAAATAGGTAGACCAAACGTGAAGAGGCAGTAGCACATAGCAAGTTTACTGGTGTTGGGTGATAATCATAACAAAACTAAACCAATCAAAAGTTCTATATTTTTTTATTTTTCATTGAAGAAAATTCATTGGTGAACATCATGATAGGGAATATTATCCTTAAATAGTAAGTTGACAAATGCCAAATTAAGTCAGACGTCAGTTTAATGAAAGCATATTTACTAAATCACAAGCTTTCATTTTATATTTGTTTTGTGATTTAAAAATGTTAATACCTTTTGCAGTGGCAATTACATGCCGTGAAATATGTTACTGTTACAGAAAGACATATTTTATGCCTTGTCTTTGGTTGCAAGGCGTAGCGAGCGGGGGCAAGGGGGTATTGATGGCCTGGGTGCCAGATTTAGAGGGGCGACATGGAGTCAAAACGCTACTGAGTCTGTATTTTTAAAGCAAAATATGATGAGAGGGCTTGAAAGTAAAACATTACCCGGGCATCATTTACGCTTGCTAGAACACTGATGACGACTGGGGTAAACAAATCATATTATGATCCTACCGCCACTTACCATCGCTACACCACTGTGGTCAAATTGAGATTGTGTTGTTTCTCTTAATAAAACCTCCTGAATTATTAATTAGTACAGGTGAAATCTCGCGAGTTTAGTAAATCCATGCTAATACGATGCGGAATTTTTTTCTTATTTGATCGTGACTAAATATTACGAAGTCCTTGCCAAATTATATTACTCTATATCTTCAAAATACCAAATTAATTAGAAAAATCGCTTCACTAAGTTAGGCAGGCACAAGGTTATATTATTTAATCGCTAATGTGAGCACCATTTTATTGCTGCATTCAAATGAAAATTATTTTTAAAAAACAAAATAATAAGAATAAACGCATATCACTGAAATGTAAATTCGTTAAGATTTAAATAACAATTTTTTTCAGTTAAGCCGTAAATATCTTATTATTTTGTATCGAAGTATAGTATGCAATTCTGAAATGTTTCGAGTGTAAAACGAATTCCATACTCTCTTTGGAGACACTTATCAAGACTCAAGACGTTTATGTTCTTTGTTAAAGTTAACCCTCCGTCAAGCGCAGTATTCGCAACGGCGAGTTCAAACGCAATGCGCAGCACAGGCACAGGTAAACAATATCGTAATTTTAATATTGTTAATGCCCATTAATTTTAATTTCAGTATTCTAAAATTAATCACTGACTTAGGAAGGCTTAAAAGAAGAAAGTGGGGATATCTTTGCAAAAACGCCTCGCTTTCTCGATTATTTCCGTTCAATACAGTGAGTGGTTTTTGGATTTGCGATTTAAGAGGCATTTCGGATAACCTGGGTTTTGGTTAACCCGAGTTCGGTTAACCGGGGTTTCACTGTATTCGACTAGCGATAAGTAAGAGTATGTACTGTACATTCTGAACAAGATAGGGAATAACTGAAAATAAGATGACGTATTGAAATACGTATAAATTCAAACTACAACTCGAAACAGCTATAAAGATATTTATGAATATGCTTCAGACCGTGGTACGAAACCCGAACAAATACCGTTTTCTGTTTCTGTTATTTTAAGTTTCATACGACCCCGTAACTGCGTTAGAACTGGGCCTCTTAGATGTTTTCCAATCGCGATTCCTTTTCAAGCAAGGCCTTCTTAATAAATTTGAGCGCCTGTGCCCCAACTAAAATAATTATGTAATAAAATAACTGGGGTACAAAAAAAAAAGTCACCGGTTCTCTGATTAACATCTTTACAATTACAAATCGGCGCCTTTTCAAAATAGGATTTTGTCTGTATAGTCGAGCATAGCAGTATAGCACAAAACTTAGCAAGCACAGCAAGTGTAGTGCAAAATCAGTTTAGTAAATATTTAGGCACCTTTGGATCAATGACCCATTAACCCACTGGATAATACAGCCCTGTTTTCAAGTAGAAAATATCTCTGGGACCCCACTTTGGTCAAAAAAATTTATTCACCGTCCCAAAGCGGAAGAAAAATAAGAAAACGAAGACTAATCAATAATGAATAAAGATCCGTAAAATTTAAAATAGTCAATCATCAAATTTAACGCAATGTTTTAAATCAGAAGAATCTGTAAGAAAAAAGTTTCGTGAAAATTTTCGCGACCCCACTTCATATGCGTCCCGATCCATGTAAGACGACAACGTCTCCTCCCGAGCTCATCATTTAGTTCAAAAGTTTGACAATAGATGGCGGCACAATTCCGTGCATTACGCTGTAAAGTTACCATAGCAACTTGAAACATCTAAACGCTGCTTCAAAACTTTGTTTACGGAAAAGCTGATTTCGCTGACCAAATATAAACTTTGATTCTTTTTGAATATGTCTGAGGAGATCGCGCCTGCACCCACGGACTTAGACGACGCTTTGGAGAACGGCGGATTGTTCTTTGTGACCCAGATACTGCCTGTTGAAGTGGAAGAAGATCTGAGACCAGCGACAGGAGATGCAGATACAGATATCGAGGACGAAGCCCGAGTTGAACAGGAAGAGGACCTCAGTACTTATCAGTTAGAGCCTACTGTCACTGTGAAACCCGGCAAGATTAAGTCCCTAGCAGAGAATATTCTTGAAGAATATTTCCGAGACAGAGAATATTCTGCTTTAGAGGTGAGAGATGCCGTCCTTCAAATATCGTCTGATATCCGAGAGGAGGTGAGAGGTCTACTTCTGGACAGGTACAGAATCGTCTGCCAGGTGACCGTTGGCGAGAAGTGTGATCAGGATGTCGCCATGGCGTTTCTGTGCTTGTGGAAGCATGAATTTGATCACTATGCTGTAGCGACATATAATGGGACGAATTTCTTTGCTACGGCGCTTGTTTTTGTTGTGTATAAACAGTAAATACATTCAATATAATTTTGTGCCATTTGGAAGTTAAATTATTAAGCACTGTTTAGCGATATTTCTGTAAAGCATTAACTCCAATATTATGTCCGACAGTGAGAAGGGAGAAAAGTTTCTTTCGTGGCTAAAATCTTAAACTTTTAAGAAAATGGACATTTATATACACACTGAGATTCATCATGGACAAAAATAGTGATAAATTTTGCGATTATAAATTTTATCATCCCATAAATTGCGGGAAGATATACGTAAGTGAAACTGATATTTTGCCGTTTGAAAAGTGTTTGGATGCATAATGTTTTACTTTTCTTAAACAGGACTTTTCCTTCAAGTTTATGTAGTTTTTTATTATTATTATCGCTTTTTGGTATTTTTGTGAGAGAAACTTCCGACATGTGCATATTTTTAAATGACCTTCTGAAAAGTAAATTGACAGTATTGAATCCATTCTGTGATCGTTGTATTAGATTTTTCTAATAACTAATAATAGCCATGATTATGCCTTATATTTCACATTTGATAGATTTTAGTCGGTTGTGTATCATAAAGCATAAAACAATAGTAGTAATTAATATAACAGAAGATATTTGTTGTCGGTTCTTTTTTTCTTTTCTTTAAGTGATTCTCACTGAAGTGTAGAAAACAATGCAGAGAATTTTAAATGTAAATTAAGTAACTGTAGTAAAATTATTTCTCTGTATATTGGTGTTATTTAATTTCTCTTTAACGCAGGACTACATTCCTCCCATTGGGGTCTCAGGAAGGAATTTGATTCACACGCCAAAACTCCACAAAAAACGTTGTATGGGTCCTCTATATCTCAGTAATTACATATGTTAAAAATATAACTAATGTCTTATTTTAGAGATAAAGGGTAAAAACAGACGTTACAAAAAAATTTTGAAAATCGGAATTGTAGCATTAATATATAATTGTTTATAATTGAGAGTAACTTCGAGAAACAAAAGAGAATCGCGGGTAACAAAGAGAAACCGAGAAACAAAAGAGTCACGCGAGTAAAGTAGTCCTACGCCTTTAACATCAGCGGCTCTCTGAAAAAGACAGCCTCCCGTTATTTTTTTAAAGATCAATTATGACATTTTGATGTATTGTAGGCACTGCAGTTAAATTATTTCCATATAAAATACAAGGAAGCAGATATCTCATTTCGTAGTGATAAAGATGACCTTCCAAACCCTATTGAAAATATCTAAACGACGAGCGACATAAAAGTATTCATATTAAATTAAAGATCAAAGTAGGAAAAAGGGAGGATAATTTATATTGCATCTAATCAAACAATTATTTAAAAGAAGCACAGAGTTTTAATATGCAGGGTGCATACCTATATTTTCAGACACTGAAATTGCGATCAAACGAAGAAAACTAATGTTGTGGAAGTAAAGTATACTTATAGTAAAGCGATCATCTAAGGATCGCATTGCTCCTATTAACGAGTCTTGGAGTTGGAGATTTTATCTCAAAAATCGTGACGGATAGCGAAAAATAGTCAATTACAAAAGCGCAGAGCTTCACTGATATAGTAAAATCACCTTCTTCGATTCACCCTACCAATAAAGTTAACCAGAATCTCTGAAATTGATGCTTAGAGCACAATTACTGCAATTAATAACATGATATAATTCACCAGCATTATGTTATGTTTTGCTAATTTATAAAACTGTTGTCATTCCAATTGTTTACTAAAAAATTTATGTTATTAATTAATTTGCATCCGATTTAAAATATTAGACTTTTCCCCTCGTTGCGTGTGTAATTTTGACGGCGATCGGATTCCTTGGGATTTGAATTCCAGGGCAAATAAATTAAATTATCTTCTATTTAAAGGGTCTTTTTGCACAAAAGTGAAGATGCAACTGAGGTAATTTGTTTTTTAGATACAATCTTTCAGATTCCAAGATTCACCACTAGGGCAGCTGTGATCTGTTTTACTACATGTAGAATGTCTACTAACAATTCGAGCATTCATCACTTGAGCGTGAGTTTTCAGCATAAAAATATAGGTATACAAATAGATATACAGTAATACTTCTATACAACAATACTTTGGGGACCAAATAAAGATATTGCTATAGAGGGATCTATTGTTATATCGAGGGACGATATACTTACGTTATAAAAAACTTGAATTTTGTTTGTTTTAATGTGGAACACCACAATATACATTTTGCAAAAAAAGCATTATAAAAGTGTTAATGATTGTTAAAGCATACAAAAATCTGAAAATTCAGCTGTACAATAAAATAGTTCACATACCTGAGAAACTTATTTATCCAGAAAACCCAATATTTTCTTCTGCTTATTCATTTTTTCAGCTATTAAGTCAACTAACAAGGTTTGCATAGAGTCTAATGCACAAAAATGTTCATCATTTGTTTAAGAAAGGCTTGGAAAAAAATGCCTGTTGGGGCTGAACTGATTGAAGAGCTTCCTGGGATGTCGATAAAGATTGCGATGGATCTGTATCATCATCATGTTTGGAAACAGAAATATTGTTACATAGGAAGAAAGTGGTGCTGAGATTTTAAGAAAACATTGTTGTACAGGGGTTTATTGCTGTACAGAATATCGTTATATCGAGGGTAGATTAAGATTATGTTCTATGCAAATTCACCGGGACCACAGAATTTTATTGTTATAGAGGGATTTATCGTTGCATCGGATATCTTTGTAACGAGAGTTTACCGTACATATGCCCTTAGAAAAAACAATTTAATGTAGAATGTTTTTACTTCTTATTTGATGCAAGAAAGTTTTTTGAATCTTACATAATGTACAGTTATAAAAGTACATAATACAGTACACAACATTTTACAATGGCTTCGAGACCAGAATATTGTGGATTTGAAATTCGATTCTTCTTAAGACAGAAAGATGCGTGGTCTAGCGCACCTTATTTGTGAATCAAACATTTTCACGTTTAAGGGGTCTATTCTGGTACCCCCGGTTGGGTTGTGATACGGCACTTTTTCCGCACGTTAACAACGGGAAAAGTGACGTCTCCCAACCCAACCGGGGGTACCAGAATAGACCCGCAAGTGGTGTGGGAACTTCAGTCAGGTGCTTTCTCAGGTATTATCATCTATCCTCTGTTTAAGTTCAACCCCAAATAGCCCTGTTTTAAATGCAAAATTTGAAGCTCAGAATACAACAGGCTAACAAAAGTAATTCTTGTGAGGGAATGTAAGATAAAATTATGAACCTTTTATGCCCTAATTATTGATACAGAGAAGCATCATATCCACTATTATTGAACTTGTTCAGATATAAATCTTTTATAGAAATAAAAAATATGGATATCAAGGTAAAACGTGTACATATGGAACGTGGATAAGTTATAAAGCAATATTTAGTGCATCATAATGTATTGAAATGGCGCACTTTTTTAACCATCGTGTAATTAACCTTCTGACTGCTTATTCCGCGATTTCCGCGGGTTGGAAGTAAGTCTGTTTTCTGCTGCATCCTGCGATTTTCGCAAGCTAATGGGCTTGCTTAGCACTTTTAAAACGTTGAATCATATTATACTAATAAAGCCTTGCATGGAAATAACAATCCGCTTGGGTCAATAGTATATGATAATGTTTCCAAACATTGCATCTAAATAGTAATTAAAAATTTTTTGGCAGTCAGAGGGTTAATCTTAAACAAAATTGTAGGAAAAATTTCATACTGCGAAATTGAAAATTGCACCTAGAAAGATTGTAGACAGTCAAATATTACAAAACCATTAAAATCCAGGAAAGACAAGATCAATTTATTCTGTTTTGAATTCTAATATTGTTTAATTGATATGCATGCTTTGGAATATTTTAAAGTTTTACTAAATCTATTATATAAAGTGAATAATCTTGATGGGTACAATAGGCTTTCCAAAGGAATTCTCTGCAATTTCTTTGTATTCTTCAGCTAATTCGCTGCAATTTTCACTATAATTTTATTACTCCATTATCATATCGTTAAAGAAACAGCGAAGTGCTAGGACAGTTTTTGATTTATTTGTAGGAAATGTATGGCCTTTTCTCGAGTATTATAAATCTTCAAAATATCCCATACTCATTAAGATTTTAAATGTATTTTTTAAAAAATTTTCTATATTTCCATTCTATATTTTCTAAATTTCTTCTTATTTTTTAATTTTCCATATTTCTATTCTATATTTTCTAAATTTCTCTTTCTATTTTTTGATTTTATACATTTCCATATTTGGAACCATTAAAAATAACTTATTTTGCTTCAAACACAGAACTAATATGAAAGTATTTACAGTTAGAAAGTGTGAGTGCTTCAGCATGTACTAAAAAGGCGTTAAGCATTCACTCTTCTCACTGAACAAATCTACGCGAGACTCTTATTAACCAGTAGGTAGATTTACTCCCTTATTCTACTTTATCATGTCTATATTTTTTTACTAAGGTGGAGGAAAGACAAGAATAAACGACTCCATGATGAACGGTCAAAATGGACGACCGATCTTTTCTTTAAACGACATAAAAAAAAGGTGGAATTTTTATTTTGTTCTTTTGAAATCTCTGTTTTAACTCTTTGAGTCCAAAGTTTTTTTTCAAAAGTGTTCTGGGAAGTTCAAGCCATTTTCAGTGAATTTTTTAATAATTCCATTTTAAGGTATAAAAAACCAACTTGAGTCAAAAATGTCTAGTCCACCTCGATATAGGACTTTCCGGTAAAGAAACTGATGCTGAGTCCACCTCGACATAGGATTTCCTGTAAATAATTGATGTCGACTTCACTTCGATATAGGACTGCAAAGGGTTAAGAGGAGATGTCCAGATTTTACCCAGAGACGGAATAAAGGTTAAAAAAGAAAAAAAATTGAATTAACCAAATTGCATCTAAAAATGTAATCTTTCTGAATATAAAAAAAATCCAGTACCTCAAAATTCAAAAATGTGTTTAGTTATTTATATAAAAGATAAAATAAAAAAATCGAATGTAGATGCACTGGAGGCATCCACTGCATTCCATTTTGCTCCTTATTTTGTGACAAAATTCGCATACGGCAGTAGAATTAATTTCTCCGTATTATTATTTTAACTAAGAATACATTTTACATAGATGTCTAAGTTAATTGAGAGTATTGAGTATTACGTAGACTTTGTAACGAAATTCGAGATAATCTTTAAAGAAAAAAAGAAGAAAAGAGAGAGAGACATTCGAATTTCTAGTCCGAAGCATTTTAGCAACGATAACGTAACCAAAAACTTACTTAAAGTAACGCGCGTACCTATGAACGCAGTAACCAAAATAATGAAAAGTATTGTTGTAAAATATACTTAAAAATATATTCAAAAGATTATTGAAATTAGAGGGAAAAAATTGTGCGGAAATAAAATTGATGCGACTGAAAAGCTAATTTTTTGAATTTTAAAAATGGTGTAAAAATGTTTTTTTTTTGGCAATAAAATTCCCCGAAGTGACTGGGGAAAAACATTACACTTCGATAATTTTTAATTAAAAATCTAAACTTTTGAAAAACCCCTTTCAGTGAGTACCTATTACCCCAGAAATAACTATACCTGCCAAATTTGGCAGCTCTAGCTCCAATGGTCTGCCCTGTAGGGCATTTTGAACGATTTTGTATTATTCATGTCGCATCACGCATGACAATTTTTCGCATGTTGCTAATTACAGATAGTATCCAGCCTATAAACCTTGTGAGGTTAAAAACCATTTTATTCAAGCGACTTCTAGTTTAGCAGTATTAGCTGGTTGCCACAACGTAACAGGACGGAGTGCAGGCACCGGAAGAAGTGTTGGGTTCGCATTAGAGTTAATTTTCTCTCTCTTTATAGTTCTAGGGTTGTTTTAGTTTCCCTCTCTATAGTTTTATAACACTGTCCAGTTTCAGTTACTACAACTATAAGTAATTTAGTCATTGGAATAATTTTTTGTGTTATAATCAAGATTACAGTTAGTCATAAGTTGGGAGATAGTAAATTAATGATCTCAGTATTACTATGCATTTGGAGTTATTTGATAAATTATAATAAATATCTGTGTCGCCCATTCTTGGTTGAAATTTCATTGCATAGAGAACCAATCAACATTTGAGAGGTGTGCGCAGAAATAAGTTAGAGAAAACACCACTGTAGCATATTATTACACTTCGGTTGACTAACTGAAAATTGTGTTTTGCATACACATAATTAGATTACGTGTTGTACGAATAGTGTTGAATGTGCGAACTGATCCAGTGTTAAGTGATTCGCATTTTACAGAAAGAATAAAAACACAGAGTCCATCGGAAAAGAAAATATTTTATTCCCTTTTGCCAGAAGGTGTCGCCTCGCAGTCGCCTCTGTCCAGTCGGCGGTCATCCGCTCCGCTTCTCTCGTCACCTAAACGAAGAGAAAGAAGCCGATTCATAAATGCATCCAAAACAGGGGGTGAATCGACCCTTTTTTTTTAATTCATTGGGTCGTTGATTTGAGACGCGGGAGATTTGCCACCCTCCCTTTCTTTGTTTATTTCGCGATTGTCACAAATGAAAAACAGGATTGGGAAGTGTTTCATGGGTCACTGACATCGGCTTCGATTTCCGTTTTGTTTTTATTTTCTTTCACAGCGAATTCTGAAATGTTTTAATTCTTTACGGGAATGCGACAAGAAATTTTGGGTCTTAAAACATCTTGTCGGTATACAGCTAAAAGTGTCCAAGTTAAAATAAAAAGGAAAAATACGTTAAACGTATTCTCGCTGTTTTCAAATGCCATCTCTGTAGAAAAATGAAATCACGCATATCAATATATGATCAACATACAAAATATGCTGCATATATTAGCTTATATACCCAGCGTTGCTCGAGTTAGAAATATTTTCAAGTGTAAATACTTATAACACTTTAAACTTAATTAAACAGTTTTTCACTGTAACGTCTTTCGTTGATTTTCTTTTGCCCTCTCCTGCGACTCTGACTCCTCGGCCAGCAGCTAAACTAACCTCTCCTTTTTGTCTCTGTACTTTGAACCACCTCACACAAGTCTGACAACCCTTGGAATTCCATCTTCCCATCCACATCATTGCTACGGTGACAACAGAAATACTTCATATTATGCTTTTTATGGCTCCCCATTCTCTTCTTTTTGGTATTTGTGTGCCTGACCGGAAGCACCATTCATTCTTTTTCTCCCTAGGTCCTCTCCCTTAGGAAGGAACGGGACTCGGCTAACCTTTAAGATTTTACATACTGACAGTGGCGGAGCGAGGGTAAGTGGCGCTCGGGTTATACTATGATTTTTCCCTTCCCCTTTATAATAAGAGGCTTAAATTGCGTAAACGGTGCTCTGGACATGGTATTTTTCGACTTCTTATTGTATATGACTTTAAAAAGTGACAAAAACATATTAACGTTTTGTCAACATGGTCAGTGGCGCAACGCGGACAAGTGGCGCCAAGGGAATATGATTTTTTTTTACCCCAGTCTCATTTGCTTAGCAAGCGCAAATGGCCCTCGGGGCTTGTATCTTTTTTACGCCCAGTAATCGTAATTTGATTTAAAAACTGGCATAAATGCAGTAATGTTTTGTCTCCGTCTTTTGTTGTAAGGTTTGTCTAAAACTGTCATCTGCAGCATCTATACTCCCCTTACTCCCCGGACGCTGCGCAGCTGATTAGGATCATTCAAAAATTTGTGAAATTTAAACGAATCATCGCTTACTAACTAAGCTAACGTCACTGGATATTGGAGGGCATATTAAAAGCTACGAAATAAAAACGGAAGTTAAGTGCGTGCTACGAAATATAACAGCGGAAGTAAGAAATCTACATTGAAGTCAATGACCAGAGAAAACAATATTCTCTTAACTTTAACAGTGATAAAAACACGTGAATAAAGGATTTGTTGAAACAACAAATTTGAATTTATAACGATAGAAAACATTGCTACAAATTGCGTTTAAATTGAACTTTGAAGCTTTAATTACAGTTAGAGAAAAAATTGTACAACAATTACATTGGTATCATTAAAAAAGATACTGTTTTGCTCTTTAAGGTGATGTAAAAATAATTTTCGTACTATAAGTATTTCAGAAGTTATTGGTGAAAAACGTCTAAAAATAACTTACTTTTGTTATTTAATTAAATAAATAAAAATCTAATTCGGATTTTAAAATATTTTTTTACGGCGTTAGCTCCCTCTTTTGCTAATCCATCACTGTGCCAAATTTTGTCGTCTTAAGTCCAACGGTGTGGACTTGCATAAAGAACCAAAAAACGAACAAACAAACACACACATACTTTCCTCTTTTACATATATGGATAGATTCACAAATTTTCTGTTGCAGAGATAGCATTTTAAAGAACGAGAACACATTAAACAAATTTTCTTTTTTCTTTCGATTTAGTCCTTCTTAGCACTTTACCAATGATCTGTCTACAGTGTCTAATCGTGGCCCAATAGCTTATTTCTATAGCCAATAGGGTTCGAGATAGGTCTATACTTCCAATTGCAAAAAATGCTCCAAATGACGTAAATAATTATATTTTATATTATTTGAGTCAATAAATGTACTGTTAAAAAAATTAAGAAGTCTAAATTTTTATACAGTCCCCCGGTACTAACAGTCATATAAAATATTTTTTGAGATATTAAAATTTTAAACAAAAAAAGTCACACTTTTCAGCGACTAAAACTGACCGAGTTATGAAGCTCTGGATATCGCTATTTTAGACGATTAAGACCGTTTCAATGGCCGCCTCTAGAAAGATAAGCCATTCAACACACTGCGTTTCCTCGAGGTGACAGTTGATCGACCTAAAGTAATATAAAACTCATTCCGACCCAGCTTACCCAGAAGGGTGTAAGGCCCTTCATGGGTCGGAGAGACGACCTAAAGTAATTAGATTCAAAGTGTATTTATTGACCCACGTTGGGCGCCATTATTTTTGAAACCGAGAGTGTCTTCATTAACTGAATAAAAGTGAAAAAATAACATTTAAAATTATTTACTTACTTAGACATAGTTATAGACACACAATTACAAAAAACACAAGACACGTAACAATAAAAAAATGAATAAAAAATTTAAGAAGAGAAATTGTTAACAGGGGCATTTGAGATGTAAAAAGAGTCAACCTCACCGGGCAAGATCCACCGAACCTCTGCCAGTTTTTGGTAGTGTCTGATAGGTGGCTTTGACAGAGAGACGTGTTGAGTTACCTGTTTGTCGGCGTTACACATAAAATATAATTCCTTACGTTATTTAGAGCATTTTTCAATTGGAAATATACACATATCTCTAACGGTTTAGAAATTAGTTATTGTGACGGTTAGATTGGACACCCTGTATAATATAAGATCGTTTAATGAACAACACGGAAAATTTTTCGCGAACTATTTTTATATTCGGAACAAGCATATATTCGTAATACGAACATTTCACAGATCAAACACAGAAGTGGCACTGTGTGTAAGAGTTATAGAAATGCATTTTGCAGTTATATTAGTGCATCCGCAGGTGAGATAAACACGAAAGCCAATATCAATAGGTTACCGAAAACAGTTCTGACAAATTATTTTAATAAATGCGTCTTTGAACGATTTTAGGAATGAGAATATGAAAATTCAGTAATATAAATATAGGAAACAAGCGATAAAGATCATACAAAAACGGACGTCATTTTTGCAGCCTCCTCATGCTGGGAAATATTGCATAACCCCATATTTGCAATTTCGCTTTAATATTCAAACGAAAGAAAACGAGTCTGACTTAAAACACACCACTTAATTTTGTCTTTATTATTTTGTTTATGAATAAGTTATTCAGATTAATTTTTATTCATGGAAGAAAATATGGAGAAAAGGGGAAGAGGACACGGTTACACACCAGATAATCAAGAAGAGAGCCCGTAACTTTTGTTCCTGACGTACTCGTCTGGGGAGTATTAGTATGATTGACAACTCTGAGGCGAACATTTTTGTCAAACATACCATCAACGGAGATTATTGTTGTCAACGGAATGGCAGGATCAAAACAACTATGTATTTAAAATAATTGGCAAAACCAGAGGAGCAGTCTTCCAGCCCCAGCCACTGGACCGATGTAGATGATTTTTTTTCATCCGGAAGCTTAGGTATACATATGTCGTCAACGGTCGCCTGTCCCCCATTTTTGAGAGAAATCGGAAAAAAAAATTCTCCACTGTACATTTTCTATGGGGAAAAAAATCTTCGGATAATCTCCCATCCCCAACCACTGGACCGATTTCGACAATTATGATTTAATGTGAAAGCTCATGACGTCTAAGTATGTCATCAATGGTCGCCTGCTACCCACGATCCTCTATTTTTGAGATATATCGCAAGATAAAATTTTGACAGAGTCCCTCAGCATCTACAACCGCCAATTTGTTTCGCAAAGTTGCAAGCATAGCAGCATACCATTAATATTAATGGTTAACAGCTGGTAGCTGAAGGCGGCTAGTTTAATTTATTCTGAAGTGTCATAGCTGCAGGCTTCGTTTTCATAGGCGAGAGCGAGAGACTGCATCAAAGTCGTTCTGCGAATGAGCTGACGGAAAGTGAGGAAATCATTTAAGTGAATTTGGTAGCATTGTCCTTGATTTACATCCAATAGAGGAGTTGTGGGATGCTTTGAAGACAGGTTTTTAGGCGCACCTATATTCCCCCTATAATACAAATGTTCAATGAAGGATGGCTGTTTTTATCACCAGTGGAATATGGTGAGACGTTACCACTCAACCATTCTAGTTACTGAGTCTAGCTATTCTAGTCTGTTATTTGTCTCTTGGGCAAACATCGCCACTCTTACAATAAAACCTCTTTTATGCTTTGCTCTGTACATTATGCGCCTGATTCATTTTTACTCAAACATATTTTCTTCACTATTTAAGTATAATACTCTGTCTTTTCATTCTATTAATATATTTCTCAGGTCATTTCTGGAGGAACAATGGCAACAAAATGAATAGCAGTTTGCGATTAAGTTTTACAAACTAGTACAAAGTGATGAAATTAAAATATAATTCAGAAATTTAGCACCAAATCGAGGAAGAAATTTAAACAAAAAATAAAAGGACATTTTTTGGTACTTTTATTACGGCACTTGCTAAATACCGGTCGCAGCAAAGCTCGCCTCTCGTCTGAGGAGCCGTCACTGGTTGAAAATGACAAGCAATGGACTGGACGGGGTTCTCGGTGGGGTGGTGTTGGTGGTGGCAGAAATGAGGCCCTCTTCATTGGAAAAGGATAAGATACACGGGAAGAAGAAAGCGGGATCGATCCGTTCATTTGGATCGCAGAAGAAAGGTGCCAAATGAAGCTATCGATCCCAAGGGCTCGGAGGTGCGAAAGAAGCGGCGTTTGTTTAAAGCGTTATAAATGTAAAACGGGGCCAGAGAAATGGAAAATCCCGGTTTCTCGTATTTGGCGAGCCCTAATGGCGGGGGTCGGTGCTCCCCTTTTTGTTTGAGTTCGGGGCCAGGTCCGGAAGAGGAATTTTAACGAAGAAAACGGCGGGAGAGCGATACAAGGAGAACCTTTCACACTCATTTCTTTTGCTCTTCCACAACCACCTCCTCATTGGGACGAGAAGAGGATTGGGGATTTTCAGAACACGGCGGGCTAGAAATATGGGTTCAGACGACTTTTTTCTTTTTGCTGCGAGAATTCTGTAGTTTTTAGGGTATTTATCGCTAAATTTGTTAATTTTTCACATAGAATATGTTTTTGAGGTCAATCGAAAATTAATACACTGCAATAGCGAAATAATTACTTGATTACAGTAGCAAATCATTAAAATCGTAAAAAATTGCTGCCAATGCCCAATACAATATTGGTTACCGAAAAGTGGGAAATCAGTTTATTCTTTCAGGTGACTTCTACCAAGTGCTGACAAGTCGCGGAGTGTTTGGTGCGTATCAAGAGAGACTTTTCTGTAAAGAAGGACACTGCCCATGTGGTGAACAACTTGAGACTATTGAACACGTTTTATTAAAATATAAAATTTGGGTAAAAGAAAGATATTTCTGACTTAGTATTTTATTCGCCTTTCAAAGGCGCTATTGACATCCTTAAAAAGTTCATGTCTTCACGTTTGACTTCCTGAGTTGGGATGAAGCTCTTCCTGCGTCCCTTTTGTTTTAATTGCTATATTGTAATTGTTTTATTTGCTATGGAGTGGCGGTGAAACCTCAGACCTACTCGAACATTTCAGTGGTATTGGAGAAAGAGTTGACTGCATTTGTGCTTAGTGGACTGCGTTTACAAAATTCCGTACGGCTTCGGCCAGATCGGAGGAGCTTTTGTATTTGGCACATTAGCTCCATATACATACACACATTCTTTCAGGTTCTTTAATATTTGTAACCAGGAATACTAAAGAAAACAACCGTGGCTTAAAACGTCTCGTTTAAATTCTCTGAAAAACTATTTAAAGCAGAATTTATTTTCATTTATAGTAAATTAATGTTTCTTTCCTCATTTATTTTTCGTTTTAAGGCGACGAATATTTTTTCCATGTAGATTGCGAGTAAAAAAAAATTCAAGAGCCTCTGAATTAACGTAGTATGTTATATTTTCAAACTGAATACAGAGGAGGGGTCTCACTCTGGGAGGGGATCGGGTATCAGTGAATAACCTGCTCAGTTTGCTTATAACAGTGACAAGTTTTATCCATTTTGATATTGCTATATTTCTCTTTAAATTTCGTTTGCTGCAAATGTCTCCATACTTTTTAACAGTTACAAGTTTTGTTAATTTTGTGTTGTTACCTTTCCTGACAGATATGGTTTGCCACAAATTTATTAAGGAAGAGATGTTCATAATGAAAGGCACTGTCTGCTGGCAAGTACTGCTGGAATTTTCTTAAATCTTGCTAGGATTTCATCCCTGTCTTCCAAAAATGTCTGTCATCTGCAAGATAATAGGATGCATAAGTTTTAATGAAGTGTACAAAACATTTTGAAAAAGATGCAAAATTGAATCAATTTTCAGTCTAATACAAGGTATTTGATTTGTAAAAATGATATGATATTACAAATTCTGAAATTTATAATTAATGTTGACGCTTGCCTTCACAAACTGATTTTTTTAATACTTGTGCTCCCAAGGTATCCCATTTAGCTACTCTCCAAAAAAAATTAAGTACGATTACTTTCAGAAGAAGGCACCCTAAGCATAATTTAATTTTAATAACTCAATTTAGCATTCAACCGGTAAAAAGCACATTCCACATATTTATGACACCATAACGCCTGTAAGAAAAGTGGGATGTCACACAAATGGCGCTGGCAGTGAAGGTTTCAACCCAACTTTCTTTCATATATCGCGTACGTACGGGGCGAAATAACTCGCCTGCAATTAACTTGATATTTCTTCTAGCGTTTTCTGGGTTGTTACATGTTCTCGCGGCGCTACTCCGGGTACTCTTCTCGCCACAATGAATCCAATAACTTAACCGAAACAATTGTTCTCCAGCATCATTAACCTTTTAATTTCCGAGCATCTCGAAATTCCCAGGTGCTTTCTATTTACAGTTTGGTCGGGGGCTGGATGTTTAAGAGAGAGGCAATTAGGGTGCCTTCGACTGCAGTAAGGTGAGATTCCTTTCGTATGTCGAGAGGAATGCGGAGACGGAGCGGGAAAACGGATTCGGTTTTCTCTGTTGGAGCTGAATTGGGGCCCAGCCAAGAGAGATTAAGGCCTGGATTCGGATCCAAGAGACTGGATGTTGAGACCGGAAATCCGTCTCGGAGTTCTTGGGTGTTGTTCGCTTCTGTCGATTGAATAATTTGGCGCTTGACGTTCCTTATACAGGTTGTCCAGTCATATCGTATAAAATATACAAAGCGAGAACCTCCACTCAAGAGTTTAGTGACTAAATGTCCCCGATAAGCCTGATCAGTACAGATTCTTTGCTCTTTGTCTTGGCTAAAAAATGATCAGGATTTATTTCGACTTTGAATACATGTCCCGAATTGTCTCGATTTATATTTATAAGTTGGGATAAAGAAATTTTTAGTCTCTGATTTTTTCAATTAAATGCAGTTCAGTTTTAATAAAGAGTTTTTTTTTTCAGTTTTATTAAAACTGAACTGCATTTAATTGAGAAAATCAGAGACTAAATATTTCTTTATCCCAACTTCTACTAGATGTAGAACATGATAACAACATTAGGGTGAATAATGGTAGTTCAGTATGCTGCTTTCTCAGAATATTATTAAGTTACTTTATGTATAGGCTGTTGCTAGAATGATGCCCAAATTCTAGAGATCTTCGACTCAAGTTCAGAAAAACTGCTCATTTTACTCAGAGTGCAGCAGCAACAGAAACTCTTAAAAACTGTAATATTACGATCACGGTTTTCGAGAAAAACAAGAAAGAAAAATTTTGATGTCACATAACGGACATAGAAAAATGGGAACATAAAACCGAGATTTAATAAAGGACTAACAGTAAGCGCACGGCGTTGCCCGTAGAATCAGGATTTCGACAAAATGGGGAAAAAATGCCCACAATGACACGAAAAAGTTTTGAAAACAAAATCAGAACAAAAGATACACATTATTTGATTTCCCCGCTTATATTTCCCCTCGACAATGACGCGAATGTAATGACGTCACCGGAAGGAATCGGATTGTAGAAATGCATGCTGGGAATGAAAGCATATTACGTCACCTCCTGCGAGGAAGCAACAATGCATTCTGGGATCTCCCGGAGAAAATCTCGCTGTCAAATCTCGCTAGCAAAAAACTATTTGAACTGATCAGGGAAAATTTAATTTAAAAAAAAACGGAATAAGATATTTTAACCGTTCTTGTTTTAAATCCAACAAAAACGTTCCAGTTATAAGCTGAAAAAAATTGAAAATTATCAAATTTTTAGAACGTCACATGCCAGAATTTGAAGAAATCCTTATAAAAAATTACCATAAAAGTGACTATTATTCAAAAATTTCTCAAAATTCAGTAAATTATGTTGGAAATTCAAAACAAACTTAATTAGAACGAAAATTGTTTGTTCTATCCGATGGTGCATTGATTGTTTTTCAACGATCATTAGAAAAGATACTACAGCCGTAAACGTGCCAAAAATGACCCAAAACAACACAAAACATTAAATAAAAATTTTTCTAGATTAAATTTTAAAATTCTGACTTCGAGGTGCATTGAGTCCCCATTACGTCTACCTGTGTGCCAAATTTCATGGCTGTAAGTGCGATAGATTCGTCTGGGCATCGACCACATACACGCAAACATTGCCTTTTATAAGTATAGATGAGAATAAAACATTAAAAAACATAAATTAAAATCTTTACACTAATTATGGTTACGCAGTAAGACAGTCATAACAGTCGTATGTCGGTTCTTTAAGTAAAAAAAAACTTGTTTATTTCATATTAATTTCGTTTCGTATTACTTGTTACGCCATTTTGTGGTTAGAGATAAACTAGAAACGGCTGTCTTTCTTCAATGATTGCATTCCTCACATTCTGCTTTCTGTGCATGCAAAATTTGACGGCGTTTAGAAAAAAAGTAATATTTTGAGGAAGTTCTAAAAAAGTCACTGGTGATTTGAACTGGTCCGAGGGGTTTAAGAAGATAAATGCACCCGAACTTTTTCTAGGGTTAATTGGAGCAGGTCTACCCAGGACAGCTGTACATTAAATACCTTAATGAAGCCTTGAAGACAAGGCCAAATTAGAAAAACAAACCTAGAGGCAAGTTCCCCTGTTTACTCAGAAACGTGACTCTTAGACAGCGTCTCAATTAATCGAAATTTCTCTTCATCTTACATCTACACCATTGATTTTCACCACTCTTGGTCCAACGAACTTTATTTTACAAAGACGAAATGCAATAAAGCCTCGTTTAACGCGAGGATTACAACATAGCTTCTCAAACTATAGAGTCGCGTCCTCATGATATCCTAATATTTATATTTAACTAGAAAATCACCCGTCATGGTTTGACGGGTGCAAAGTGACTCTTCATTCGGGAGATTTCCCGTAAAATTTGACGTGTTTAAATAGATATATATGCGAGAGAAATGTTTAACCACTTAACTGAATAGTTTTCTTTGCTATCTAATAAGATGACCCCTCCTGTTTTGGAAAGGTGCTATCGTTTTCATTCATCTAAGGATCATAGGATACTTAAGATGTTTATGGATCCTACACATTTTTTGTGTCAAATTATAAAGCTAATTAATGATTCAATTTTAGTTTATAAGACTAAAATTTCGAAAATTCGATGCACGAGTATTCTCGGGCTGTTAAGTTAAGCGGTTAACATTGATTGAAAACAAATAAAATAAACATATGTATTATGACAGGAAGTATTTTTGTTATTTACATATTTCTTTATTCAAAAAACCTCTTGGTCAACAACACTCAGTGTGAAGTATTTTTCGTTGTTTAACAGTTTTCCTTTTGCTTCAGATGTGTTTGTGTAAATTTTAACGTTGCCAAAAAATATTATCAAATTATATCATCACGATTTCACCAAATAATTAGATGTATCGTGACATCCAAACTATATCACGCGTATGGTATACCACTGATGTAAGTTACTACTTTCTATTAAAAAACGAAAATTAATTTGAAATATATGATTAATACAATTTAAAATTTCTCGAGAACTATTGATCATAGCGAGATGAATTTTATATCAATGGATAGCAAATTTTATTTCACTATTTTAGAGCTATTAAATTTGAAATTAGAACGACAATTACTCTTTTAAATTTAAAATTACTGAAATTTAGGTTCTCTAACAATGAAATAACGCTGTTTAACGTCTCGCAGTACTATGGCGCTAGTTTTATTGTTGGTGACGTCAGAGCGTTACCGGAGGATCTGGGCTATTATATTAGTAATCACATTTCTATATTTTTATCATTGGTTAATGAGGCAATGATCTTCAACATTCCCACTTAGTGCAGGTAGGCCTAGTGGTAAGGTCTCGGTTTCGGGAGAGAGGGTCACGGTGGTATCGTGGCTGAGTCTCGCCTTCGTGACCGGTGGGTCGAAGGTTCGAGACACGATAGCACGGAATGCCCAACGCATATACGGAGCTGGTGCGTGTTAAATTCATAGATTGTCAAATGACTTCCGATAGCATGGAGTTAAATTTTGGAGAGGGGAATGCTGGCTGATGTGTCGTCCTCGTCATCTGACCACGGTTCAAAATTACGAGGGCTGTCTCTAAACAGCCCTCGTGTTGTTTCGAAACGGGGCGTTAATATAACTAAACTAAATTTAACTAAAGGCATTTACATGTACATTTAGGGGTACTGAAAATTTTGTGTGCAAATATGAAATCGCGGAGTATGCTTTGCAACCAAAATGTGGTCACCAGTTTAAAATGTTGAAGGAAGTTTAGACAAAGAAAAATTATTGTTTGCTTTGTCCAAAAATACCAAGTATTAAATGAAAAAATGTTAAATGAGACAGTATATATGATAAGAGAGGAGAAACAGGGTAACTAATAAAAAAATACACTTTATCTTTTTGTTTAATTTTTGAACGTGCATTATAACTTTTGTATTATATTAATGATAGACCTTTCTTATTATTAACATTGATATATCATTAATAAGAATCGAAACTATTTGAGTAAATGATTTGTATTTTGGATGAGGAAAAATCTCTTTCATTTAACCCTTTGAGGATCGATTGAGTCGATTGCTAAAATCCACAAGAGCCGGTACATATTTGTAACAGTCGGGACAGAATATGCCAAGCAGCTGGCATACTCGCGTGACAGTCGTCCTCAAAGGGTTAAAAATTTCAGCAATATAAGAAATATTTTCTTCTTCATAATCATCCATTCTAAAAAACCATATCTGATCATCAATATATCAACTGTTAGATTTTTGCCTTACACATTACATAATAAAGGAGATGTGTGACAGATTCCTCTACATTCAAACTAATCATATACCAGATAGAATTCATACGACTTGAGCGTACATGGAAATTTGTCTCATCCTTACGTGAAAATAACGGTTTGAGAAAAGTTCAAAAACGAATCGACAAAAAATATGGAATAGGAAGAATAATCGTTTTAAACCGAAATAACCTTACACGGAAGACCGTTAAACGGAATCTTACTGTATAAACGTTTCTTGAAAGACATCGGAGATATATGTCTCTGATGTGACATCACATCAGAAAAGGTTCATTAACAACATTCTGTTGCTGATTTTGTTGTAATGCTGTTTTAAAAAAACCGATACTCGAAGATGTTCTGCCTTGAAATGGCGATTGATTTGATTTTGATTTCCAGAGATGTTTTGTTCCCCACATTCTCTTCTGAAAAAAGCTTCTGCTCATTTGAATAATCTCTGATTTCAAAAAAAAGTTTTTCCACATTAAAAAAAAAAAGCTTTAAACTTCCATTAAAGAGAATTTAATTGCGGTCAGTATGGCAACAACAGTTTAAAATCTTTATTTACTATTAAAGATTTAAAAGCAAAGTAGCAACGGAAAAAACAGTAACTTTCTATTCAAATGGGCGTATTTATTTCAAAACTCGGTGAGTTGTTGTGAAGACTATTTCAGACGTCTTGCATCTCCTGTTTTGGCTGGTATGGGACCCATGCCTTCCCCATCGTTCCAACAAAGCCGTTTAGGAAGACGTGTTCAAAATTCAAATACTGGGATATATCTTGGATGCCGGCCGTTTGGGTAAAAGGAATGGCCATTTTTAGGACGTGGTCATCACAGCAGGGTCATCTGTTGCACCTGTTTCTTTGTTCCCTAAATGGTTGTAATCTTTCAAACGAATAAACCATTCCAAGGAATCGTGAATCCATTTAGAATAACTTGTATTCTATTTGAGTGTTGGCAAATCTTCAACATTTCTAACCAGTGGTTGTGGTTTGGTTGAAATGTAATTAATGAAAATTTTTGAATTGGTAAGAATAAGGTAATGTATTTTACTGAAAGTATAATTGCAGAAATATATGTTTTTGGAGAGCTTTACGTAGAACACGCTTCAAGAAGTAATTATTAATTCACAAAACCCAAATATTTCATGGGAATTTAATAAAAAAATGTCTTCGTTTCTTAAGTCAGATATTGACAAGCGTTTTCACTACTTAGAAAATATTCTTAAGAATTTTCAGAAGCTCTTTGAAAAGAATAAAATTAGCAGATTAAACTTCTGCGGAGATGGAGACAAAATTATCAAAAATCCTAAGGACGCCAACAGTAAACATTTGTGGAAAATGTTATAAAACATTAAGGATCTGGGTACTTCATAACTCACTTACCTCATTCTCATTTGAACTTTAACCTAAAAATTTGGCATCTTTGTAATTATTAAACATCTAAAATTTTTCATGTTGATTTTGATATGATACACATACAACAGTGCCTATTGAAAAATGTATAGATTTTTGTCAAATTTTCATATACGTGACTGATACAATCATTTAAAGGATGAGACAATGTCAAAACGATTATGCAAGCCTATCAAAATTACTTTCTTTCAAAAAGTATTACTTTTTAAATTATATTCATAAAACATAAAAGTAGCGCGTTTTAAATGGCCAAGTGTAAATGCCTGTGCTGTACATAGTGTAAATATCTTTTTTCTTATATCTTAAATAAAATTACCGTGTCTTACCCATCAAACCGTTCAGTGACCGGACTGGTCACGGGCACGGGGGTAAGAGACGGCATTCTGTTCTGTATATACATGCATAGCAAACATATTTTCAAATAATATCATCAACAAAGCAAAACTATATATATATTTTAAATTTTTAAAAACTAATTTCGTTGCTTAACAAACAACACCTCCAACCTCACTTTTCAAAGAAGAAGGAAAAATTGAATTTTTTGCTACCAACAACGAATATTTCTAATTTTTTTCACATCTGTTAGGAACATGAGAATGCATTCTTCATGCCAGGTATGAAAATTTTTTTTTATTGGTAGCAAAAAATTCAAATTTTTCTTCTTCTTGGAAAATTGAGATGGGGGTGTTGCTTGTTAAGCGACGATTTATTCTTCGCTACATCATTTCATAAACCTTTTGGTAAAATCTTTTTGAAACTTTTTTTGGTTGCTTGATATTTCAGACATTAATCAGTAAACTTAGATCGTTTTATTTTGGGAGGTGGGAGAAAGTTAAGTTCTAGGAATTGCTGCGAATTTTTCTTTCCTAAGATGACTCTCTACATTTCTCTAATACAGAAATTCCGTATTTGAGGCAATTAAAAAAAAGCGCTAGCTCACGCAACCGAGATTCTCTATCTAGTCCACAATCACTTTTGATAATTTACGACATAACAAAAGTAATTAACAGTCAAAATTTTGTTGAGGAATAGTAGCTTGAAAATTGCGTCAAAGAAGTTAAGTAATTTCATTGTTTATTCATTGTATACTGTTATATATTCAGTAGTATTATCTTATAATATTAACTTACAACCTTGAAGTTTTTCAGTAATGAAAGAATTTCTTTTTAAATACAACCGATTCATTCAAGCCTAGAATGGGACAACAAACACTACAACTGTAGCCAAACTATTTAAACT
>BGPR01000378.1:114138-124988 GCA_013235015.1 Araneus ventricosus | reverse complement strand
TACAAGAATAGTCTTCTTTATATTTACGTTAAACCTAATAATTTTTTTTATAAAGTTAGAAAAATATATTTTTTTTTTACTTTGAAACTCAACTAGATGGAGATGGGAAAATTTATGAAGAATGCTTGCCAGAGTGACAGAAGACGTCTAAAAATAATGAATAAGTTTACGTAAAAATTAAGGAGATCTTTAAGAATGTTTTGGCAGGAACATAACAACAACATATTAGACAGAGATGAACCTCTCAGGAAGTGTCTCTGTGTTAATCTTATGTAACCGATTCTGAGTCGAGTGACAATACTATGAATTTTTTAATGAGACATACTAGGCCAACGTTCAATTATAAGTTTTATAGAATGGAGCTTGATATTAAGCAAAACAATTGGGAGTGTTTTCCTATCGATTTTATCGTTTATTCCCACAATATAGCAAATTTTGGGTTTAGTTTCTTTGTACAGTAAAGGAAATAGAGTGCGCATTTTGCAATAGCAACACTTCCTGAGGATCGTTTTGGCCTAGAATTACAGTTTTGGTGTAAAGACAACACAACAAATTCCACTTGTCTGCTTGTACCGTTTTGGTTATCGTGTTCACATACACACAGAGGGTCTAATTTCTGACGGACTTATTCCAAAATTCGAAAGAGATTCGTAATTAAGACCAAATAACCAATTTCCTTCATTTAGTTCGTGGAGTTTTTGTGTTACCGTATTCTCATGCACATGGAAAGACAAAAAATGTTCCTCATTACCGATTTTATTAAAAATTTGATACAGATTAGCAGTTTTAGCTTAAAGGTCACGTGCCAGATTTTATCAAGTTAGCTCATTATAGTATTTACATGTGTACAGATGAACGGATAGACAAAATTCCGAAAATGCCTTTTTGGGCTCAGAGGTCTAAAATCGGGAAATTTATTAAAATCTGTGAAATAAAGTGAATTTTTTGATGAATACAAAATTTTCTCTTTGAATACTTTGAATGCGTGAAAAGTAAAAATAAGAAATTCAAATGAATGTCGAGGAATTTCTAAAAATACCCTCACAAAATATCAGTCTCCAAAACAGCTATACGCAGTTTCTCATCTCGAGAAAGGCTGCTTCTCTGTTCCAGAGAGCGATTCTCTGCCAAGTCTTGGAGCCTTTCCTCCGTTCTGATCCTCCTGTCATAAAACCGGGTTTTGCGAGCGACGCGGGACACTTATTAGGCCCTCTTATTGGTAAAATGAAACAGTGGAGGGATTTGTCCGCAAGAACTGGGCAAAAGATGAATAAATTTGGCGGGTGCAGTCGCCGGTGCGGAACGGACACTCGCCCCCGACGATTCCGGAGAGAGATCCTCAGCAGAAGGTTATTTCAAGAAATGTTTTTGGCGGAAAAGATGTAAAACGCATAAAGTTTGAATATTACTTCCTCTTCAACAGATTATTATATTCCAGCATTATTCATTGTTTATAGGATATGAAAATTTATATAACATATTGGAAAGGCTATCCATAATATTGAAATATCATTGCATGAATCGTTCGGGAATTTTAATTTGTTTCTAAAATTTTTCCTGCTGCTTTAGTAGGAGATTCTTTACTATGAAAATGTATTTCTGGAGCAAATTTCCACACGCTATCCCTTAATTTTTCTTATTCTGCAATGCTACAATGAAAAAGAAGTAAAACAGGTTAAGTGTTTTGGTGATTGATAGAGTTTTGATTAGAGGATCGCGGGCTAGAGATTCGGGACGCTGCCGAGTGAGTCAGGCTTAGTGTAAGTTAACTCTTTCAAGAAACTCTTTCGCTGTATAGGCTAGAGATTCCGGACGGTGCTAAGTGAGTCAGGCTTAGTGTAAGTTAACTCTTTCAAGAAATTCTTTCGCTGTAGGCTAGAGATTCGGGACGCTGCCGAGTGAGTCAGGCTTAGTGTAAGTTAACTTTTTCAAGAATTAACTTTAATAAAGAATCACCTAACTTAGTTTTTCAAAGTTTCAAAGAGGAAGAAAAAACTAAATTTTTTGCATCCAATAACGAATATTACTGAATTTTTAACATATGATATGAGCATGAGACCACATGTTCCTGCTAGGTGAAAACAATTCGGAAATATTCATTATCGGTTGCGAAAAATTCAGTTTTTCTTCCTCTTTGAAACTGAAAAACTGAGATAGGTGGTGTTACTTGTTAAGCGACCAAATGCAACGGCTACAGTTTTAACCTGAATCTTAGAGTCCATCTAGCAGCTTGCAGAAGGAAAAATTATGTGGGTTCACAGCTTAGTGTAAGGAAACATGCGGTTAGATATTAGATGACATGCGCCGTTACGTTTATCATGTGACGCCACGTGGTTAGATTCCACCGTATAAATCATATTTAGGATTTTTTTAAAGCCCAAGTTTTGTGCCATTCATGTATAGCAGTTAGTTTAAATTTTCTAAAGCTGTCCAAAATAACTCGAAAGTCTTTTCAACTATTTCACCTCGGACGATCGAAAAGATTCTCTTCTGACGAATATGGAGGATGACATGAAATGATCGGATTTCCAGGTCTCCACATCCAATAGAACTTTTCGAATTCTATTCAGGTTCAACTAAGAAATTTCTACCGCTATTTCGTATTGTTTCATTGGATAGAATGGAATGTTCTGTGAGAAAATTTATTTGAGTTTAAGTTTTTTCAAGTTTCAAGTCTCTAAGTTCTGTTTATTTAAATAATTCTAGATATATATGCTCTGTTAATAAATGATTTTTAACCCGTGCAAATATAGTGCTGTTTTGGGATTGGGAAGTAATCTGCATAAGCAAATTATTGAATCCTATTCAAGGTTCGTACCATGAGTTGTCACGTTTTCAGCATCAACAAGTCATAAAATTTTCACTTTATGATGTCTATTTTCCCTTGTCTTGTTTACAAATTATGTAACTTGGCCCTTTAAAGTATTAGCAATACGATAATACGATAATTATAATAACAATACGATAGAAATATAAAATAACTCCTTTTGAAAATTAGCTAATTACTCTTGTTTTGTAGCTGTGATTTGATTAACTGCTTAACTTAAAAGCCCCAGAATACTCGTGCATAAAATTATCGCATGTTTAGTCTCAAAACTGAAATTTAATCATTAATTAACTTTATAATTTTACATAAAAATTACGTATAATCTATAAGCATCTCAAGTATTATATGCCTTCTGAGATAAATGAAAACGACAGCCCCTTTCCAAAACAGAAGGGATCATCTTATTACATAGCAAAGAAAATGAAAGATTTAAGGAGTTACGAAGTGGAGGAACCATCTTTCGCCCCCAGAATTATAACTCTTTGCCTTTGAAATTTTGATTTTTAAAGCCTGCGCTCTTCCTGATTTAATCGTGTTTTAATAAACAATAATTATATTTTAAAACATAACACGGGAGTCTTCTCTTTAGGAACTCGGATTTCACATCTGTATTCAGTTTTATTCCGGTATATTTTTCAGTCAGCAGTCACCATAGAATCGTCAGCAAGCAGTAGCTGGCAACTTAAGGCAAGAGTTAAAAACTCTTAATTATCAATTAAATTAATTAAGCAAAACTTATTTAATGATACCAAAATAAAATTGAAAAGTTGCTGGTAAGTTGATTCGGTAAATAAAGGGTTGGCATATTTTATAGGTGGAATGCGTTACCAGTGGAATTTTTTCTTCTGGTTACGGGCTTGTGCAAATTATATACCACTAAACCATTTGGATTTCTCTCTACGAGCAGAACAAATCTGCTTGTCATCTAATGATCTAGTAAATAGTTTATACCCCTTATATATATATATATATATATATAACTTATTTTATCAACTCATGTGTGTTCACTTGATTTGTTACTAATGAGGAAATACAAGAACAGGTAACCCCTAAGATATTAAGAAAGAATGCAAGAACTTATTTTCCAATGAGTTAAAAAGGGGACTAAATATCCTCCCCGGTTTCAGCCAGATTCCTGTTTCACAAAGCTATTTTGAGATTTCATCCACCCGTAATCTAAAGATCAATATGACAAACAGCTTTATCACCGTGAATACATGTTGATACAGGATACCATGAAATGTACCTCAGAAAATTTCAAATTTTCTTGGGTTTATAGACTTCTGACTGATTGACCAGGCTGTCCATGACCGTTCCATCAATGACGACTGCCAGCGGACTGAGGCATTTATCTCGAGCTGTTCTCAAGACGGAGGGTGAGTGTCCGATGCAAAAGAACGACACCAGAAATCCGTGTCCACTTCATCCCTCCCTCGCCCGTGCATCTCAAAGCCTTAAATATGACCAGCGGCCATCACAACTCACACCATCCTCCTCCCCCTCTACCCCAGAAGGGGTGTTCTGAATCGAATTGGGCGACCGGAAAGGCAATGAGAGGAATTATGTATAAGTCTGTTCGCATTCTGCATGATCGAACCCGTCATGGAATCCATCGGTGGGAAAGGGGGGAGGGGATCAGAGAATTTTATTTCTCCCACCTCCCCCTCTTCCCAAAAAGACACAGAGAAAGAGAGAGCGAGGTCCGTGGACCTATTTCCGGGTCTCCGGACTACACGAAAGGTTCTTCCACTTCACAGGAAGGGGGTGCAGAAATATCCTTCTTTTTTTCGTGTCCCCCCTCCTATATTTTATTATATTCTTCTGTACCCCACCCACCTCCTTTCTGGGGAGTGGGAGAGGGAGGGATGGAGGAGATGTGTCAAATGCGTGTAGGAGTGCGGAAAGAAAGGACGGATATTTTATTTTATTCTCGGATAAGGATTTAAGTTTCTAGGAAGAGGGGAGAGAGTGGGGGTGTGTAGTTCTTTTTTTTATTTTTAAATCTTAAGTTTCGGCCGAAAAGGGACGAGCCTTGTGGTTTCTGATGACGGGTCGGGGCAGGAGGGAGAGCAATCCCCGAATTCGAATGTCCGAAGCACTTGGAGGTCGGATTTCAAATGATGGAGTAGCGAAATTTGGTAGAAAATATAGGTGGAAAAAAACTGCCTTTTCTATTTTCTACGTGTAGTCAAAGTAATTACATTCCTGAAATATAGTCAATGATTTAATGTACCTATGCGCATTGTTTAAATGCATTGCAACTATTTATTGTAAACATCTGCTACAGTTCTTGTTTGAGGGTCCCCAAAATTATTTTTAATCAAAAAAGAACCACAAGTGGAAAAAGTTTAAGAACAAAATCTTCTAACTCATGGGTTTCCATCTGTTCATTTCCACTCGTACCCCTTGGCTGGATATTCAATTTTGAGCAATTCCTACTGTCTGTCACCCACCACCAACCATTGTTTCACGCAGAGATGTTTTCATTAAGAATACTAAAGGCCTAGGTTAGCTTAAAAGCCAAACGAATCGAACTAGCTTAACATTTGTAGAATTTATTTTATATTTTAGTCCATTTTTTATAATAGTATCAATTATAAGTTCTAGCAAATTAAAACAGCAATGAAATAATTAAATTATCATTAATTAATTATTATTAATTTATGACGAAAGCTAACAAACACTCATCTTGGTAATCAAATATTCAGATGGAAGACAATTTCAATGATTGGCTTCCATCCGTTCATTTCCGCCCGTACCCCTTGGCTGGATATTCAGTTTTGAGTACCTCCTACTATATGTCACCCACCACGATTGAACACGGAACGATCGATTTTTTATAATAGTATCAGTTACAAGTTCTAGCAAATGAAAACAGCATTGAATTAATTAAATTATCATTAATTAATCGTTATTAAGTTAAGATGAAAGCTAACAAAGACTCATCTGGTAATCAATTATTCAGATGGAAGAGAATTTCAATGCAATCTATGAACTCATTTTACGGAGTTCAAAATTAAGTTCAAATAAAGACAGATATAATTTCATGTTTGCAGCCGTGCAAAGCTTACTTCTTTAATTGTTCTTAATGCACGCATAAGACGAGGATTTCCTTTCCACAGGTTATGTGTTCTCGAAAGGTACCAACTATTATATTGTATCAAATACTTTAACCCTCTGACTGCATAATTTTTTTGAATTACTATTTAGATGCAACGTTTCAAAACATGTTCAAATATCATTGAGAAAAGATAATTTTTTTTTACATGCAAGGCTTTATTAGTATAATATGATTCAACGTTCCAAAAGCACTAAGTAAACCTATTAGCTTGCGAAAATCGCAGGATGCAGCAAAAAACAGACGAACTTCCAACCTGTGAAATCGCGGGATAAGCAGTCAGAGGGTTAATCTCGAGTTCTTTGTACTCTTCTTTCTTGGGTACCCAGTAGGCTTTCGAACTTGCATAACTTTCGCTTTTCACAGGAACTTGGGGAAACAAAATTCTATAAACTTTTTTGTTTTCATTTTATTCCCTTATATTCTGTGTTTTCCTTCATCACCAACATTATTTTCTCTAACAGGTCCGTCGCGTATCCTCAGGAGTATGCGTACCACAGGAAGGGAACCCCTGTTCTAACTGGATCATCGTGTAAAACTGTTTCTCCCACTCTATGAATCATAATGCGGAAAAACCAACTTTTCCTATACGAAGGAAGTTATAATCCTGGGCTTGGTAAAAAACGGATTTAACACGTGTTATTCTTCTGGAGCAATATATAAAGGCCAAAAACGCTTGTAACAAATGGCGAAATTTAAGCACTTATTCTGTTAATTGACTAAAAATGCTATGCAAGAAGCGCAATGGAAGTTATCCACATATTAGCTACGTGACTTTCGGCTTAATAATACTGATTGCTTGCCGAAATGCAAGTGGTTGAATTAAAATTCTTCTTAAATATTTTAAGTATTCATTCTGGTAATACCGGCAGGTAATCTGAGAGATAAAGGCTTCTTTCTATTGGATAATAAGTTGGCAAATGAAATCAATTAAGAGAATGAATGGTGAGACTAGACTAACAAAATAAATAAACCGTGCAAAATGCTATATATTAACTGCACAAAAGGGATATTCTTCTTTCGGTTGCTTTTTTTGTTACGAGATACATTGTCTTCTCTTTCTCTTCCTAATTTGCTAAATAAATTACATGAAAAATCTACAATGAAGTTAAATATTTTGGAGTGTAACCTTCAAGCACTTTATTTTAGCCCTTTAGTTGGCGAATTAGTGGTATCACTGGGGAAGAAAAAAAATAGATGATTTGTTTGCGTGGGCCATCGTCATTTGACACTGAGTTCAGAGTTTAGAGTTTACATGACAAAAAATACCAATCTAGATCCTCTGAAATTTTTTTGACTAAAAAAATAAATATTTGCTCCCAAACAGATGATATTGACAGATGCTATTGTAATTGCTTGTTGGCAGCTTACGAATGCGTTTGAAATTCAAGTCAAGATTCCTTTAACAGAGGAAAAAAATAATGAAAAGCACTAAATTATTTCAGAAAACTGGCATTATATTAAAATTCTTAAAATAAGTCATCCGTACAATATCAGATGTGGAGTAAGTTGATCTTTAACTAAATCCAGCAATTTCACTTTCTAACAAGAGGCTCGAAAGGGTATCTTTTATAATACATCACAAACAAGTTTCCTTCCCACTTTACGGGTCCATGGACCGGCTTAAAGTTTTCGTCGAGTCCTTCCTCTTTCAATTACTCCGGGGAAAGCGCGAGGGCGTGAAGAATGAGTGTCGGAAGCGCAGAAGACGAGTGTGCTGGGGGGACGGCGGTCAGCGATTCTTCACGCCGACGCCCCTGCGTCTGAGAAGTTTCTCTGTCTTCTGACTTTTCCCGCCAGAGAACACCTGTTAGAGGAAGGAAATGAATGGGCGAGGATCTGTTATGCGTCTGCACTGCTCTTTGAGAAAACAATGTTACAGCACTAACAAGCCACAGAATAAGTTTTCAGTAACAGTAATGTAACTAACTATATATTTTGGGCTTATTAGTGTTATTAATTTTTCTTTTTAGAAGTATTCTGTAATCATTCTTATTTCTGATTGATTTAATTTGATTAATTAATTTCTCAATCATTGGGGTAAGGGGGGGTCTTTCTCAGCCTTTAAGAAAATATTAAGAAAAGGAAAAATATCTGAAAGCGTCTAATTAGTAAAACCAATACTAAAAAAAATGTTTATTCTGTTGTAGTGTTACCACGTCCCATAAGTCCCCCCCCGGGGGGTTTGTCACGAGTACGAGTGAGACGTGGCTCCCCGTGGGTTGATTCTTGCTTCTCCTAAGGGTACAATAAAAGGTGGTGTTGCCTGGTTTACGGGTCCATCGCCGATGATGGGAAATATGATGGCATCATATTATGTTTGAGTAATTGGCCATTATCCGCATGTAAACAATATTCCATAGTTTGTAGAAGTGCTCGATAATAAAGAGGTTACAACGAACGATAAACAGGATTGTTCATGGCGGTCATCTATACATGAAATGCACAGGTTGCTGTATTAGTGGAGTGGTACCCAATCAAAAGCATTTGAATCGGTAGTTTCAAGAAGGGAACGAATAAGAAAAGTATTTTCTCAGGAAAATAAAAAAAAACGCCCTATTTTTCTTTATTGTTTTTTAACCAAACTTCTGAGATTCTTTTCATCAGTAGTGATTTTCCCCCCTTTTCTACAGCTAACAATAAACATATGTAACAACACCCATTTTGTGCAAGTTGTGCGCGTTTCAATTTATTGGCGCTTGTTCCTTTCTTTCAACTACTGATTCAATTGTAGAGCACATTGAAAACTAAGAAAGATGATTATCTTTATAAAGGAGAATGTGTGTGTGTCTGGTGTTTTGGCGCTCTACAGGGCAGACCGCTGGACGTAGAGATACGAAATTTGGCACGAACATTCTTTGAAGGGTGGGAATGTACACCTCGGAACCGCTTTTTTAAAATTCTAATTAGAATTTTAATTAATTAAAAATAAGCGAAATTTTGGTATTTTTCCTTTCGAAAATATTAGAACACAAAAATCATTTTTACACCATCTGAAAGCGCAAAAATTGATATTTTCAATGATATCAATTATGTTGCCGTAAATATTTTTATTTAATTTTAATAATATTTTAAAAATATTTTTTGGCATAATTTACAGCAATACTTTTCATTATTGCAACGCAATTCAAACATTTTCATTGTTTAAATAAATATTTATTTGCATGTTTCTTTTTCGTTGTTGAAAGCTAAGGTAGTATCTTAATGTTTAATGATATGCTTTAATCAGTATAATTTCATACAGCATATGCTTCTCGACGTAAAACGTGACGCGGCATTTTAAAGTTAAAATCAAATGCATATTTTGCAAGAGGAATAAGAAAGTGAAGTTGATTCCGACTTTGGGCAATTGCATGCTACATGACACAGACAGTTGCTCTACTCCATTAGCGACGTTCATGCAGACAACGAACAAAATAGATGCAAGGCTATTGAAAGAACGTGTTAAATATATTCAAAATTTAAAATTTAAAATTACTTTCTTAAGGGAACCATGAATATCAATTTATACATAAGAGATTCAGTTGAAATTATATTCCCAGCGAACAAGCTGGTCGCCGAAAGCTGCTAGTGATTAATATTACGACGAGTTGCGATTCCATCCAATACCCACAAAGGAAAGTGGATAGGTTGCATATTTCTTTATATTTATGTTCATTATTTTTAGGTAGATTTCTAATAGGAAGTCTACTTATTACAATGGTTCTCATGATATGACTTCTGGAAAATTTCTGTAGATCTTCATCGATCATGACCCCTAGAACCCGATACTACCCTTCGTTCAAAAGTTTATTTATATACTATATATGCATAGCACTTTTCCCAAGTTATCTTGAGAACACGATAACTGGAGTAATTTTGATTTGATTTTAGCCGGCGTGGAATATGTTGTAAGGGTAGTGAAAATCTCGGCCGATTTCGTAGATGGACTATCCAGCTCAAAGGGGGTGGGAATGGTGCGGAGTTGAAATTTTTATTTTCCCATAATTACTTTACAATTGAAGATAGAAATATTTAAATTAGGCGAATTATCACCTTATCATAGCAAAAAATTTTGTACTTAAAATTTTTTGATAGCTGCAATTGCTTAGAAGCTATGAGCTGAAAAGTGATTTTCCCTCCCCCTTAATTGAAAGTACCTTTCAACCTATGTATGTTACCCCTTGTTGGAAAGCTCTCGTCATTTGCAATCTCTTCCACCCTCTGTCATTCTTTCAGCGTTAATCCTTATGAAAATAGAGGGTAAAATATCCTTTTCCTTATATCTCCAGAGGGATTTTTTAAAATTATTGACAAAAACCTAGATTCAGCCTGAAGAGAGACACTTTATAAAACAATATAAAAATATGTCAGCATAACAACAACCAGGCTGAAAAGTAAAAAAAATTAAACTAATAAGTTAAAAAAAAATGAATTTCTAATTATACAAGGAAAAAAGTGATTTTATAACTGGACTGATATTCCTCGAAAAATTCTCCCAAGTCAAATGGAATAGGTCATCTCATTAACGATTTCCAAAGAAAACCCAGAAAGGAACTTTCTTAGAGTGTTCCCTATAAAATATGAAAGACCACTCCGAAGGATGTTTGTCCAGTATTCTGAAGAGGAAAGAGGACGAGGGAGGGTGGGAGGTAATTGGGCAGACGACATTTCACGTCCCCAAACGAGATGTTTCTTAATGATTCCTTCTTTTGGGGGAAAATCGCCTTTGGTGTGGCGGCGGAAAAAAAAACCCTACAGAAGCCACTCTCATACAAAAGTAAGACCGATGTCCATAACACGGTGTTTTTTTTAACTTTTTTCCTCTTATTTATTTATTTTTTAAGGTCGCTTCATTCACTGCTTCTATATTTTTTCCCTTTCGGTATTAGAGGAAGATCTTTTGCGGTTGTTCACGTTTTTTTT
>BGPR01000378.1:47000-114113 GCA_013235015.1 Araneus ventricosus | reverse complement strand
CTCATTATTTGCAATCTATAGTAAGAGCGCTTCTTTCAGCTAATTAATGGAGCTACAACATATTAGATATGCTCTGGAAGAGGCTCGCTGTGTCATCGAAAGCTCCATTCAGTCAGAGGAAAGAAAATGTAAAGAAATCAAGATGATAGAAATAGGCGTCAAACAGAAAGTTTAATCGAGTGAAAAATAGCTTTAATAGTCTCCAGATACATACCTGCGACTTGCCTATGAAAAATTGATGTTCAAGAGCACAATTGCGGTAATTTATCTGAGGTGTGTACTTTTTTGCAGCACGATGATTTTATGTTCACAGATTTTAAATACAGAATTATTTTTCGAAGGCAGATAAGATTGTCAGTTATATTTTACAACAATTGTAAACCCAATTCCAAAAGGACAAACAAAAATTACAACTATTATTTATAGTATCTAAGCATTTTAATAGCTTACATTTATTAGATTTTTTCCTCCTTTATGTGTATGATTTTAAATATACAACTTTATTTTAGATTTTGCCATGTAATGTATATAATGTACATGAAAGATATTGGGTGGTTTTCATAACTATAACTAAAATTAATATGACAGGTTATGGGGCTGGTTGCCAAAGGCGGCTAGTTTAGAAGAATTACCTTTGTTCAGAACTGATGTACCTCAAGATTATAGTAAATCTTGAGTAGCTGGTATTTGGAAAAATCGGATATAGTGAACCCTCGATTATAGCGAGCTTCTGGACCGGTCCCTTGAGGCTCGTTATAACGGGCTTCTTGACTGTATATTCCTGCATGGATTTTTCTTTATGAAATCTTGCTATTGTTATTCTTACTTTATCTTTGGAAAACCTTGGAAACAATTAATTAATGATGAATCAACTGCTAACCTCTGCACGATAGTTTATCCTTCCGCTGCTTGACTGCATATTCAGGCATACCTTATCTTATGAAATCTTGCTATTGATATTTTTGGTTTTATCTGTAAACCTTTGCAACAATTAATTAATGATGCATCAACTGCTAACCTTGCACGATATCCTTTCCATACTTTCTATTAATCTTGTTATTTTCTTATCCTTCTTTTCAATTTTTTCAATAAATGAATGTACTATTACTTCGGTGACATTATGTCGCACTAGTCAACTCAAGAGAGAATTTAAGGAGGTATGGTTTCGCAGGTAAAGAAACAAGGTGGTTTTTATATTCTCAATGACAGTCACATTCGTACAGGTGTTGTCTGAAGCACCTTCCGTGAACACTCATTCATGGGGTGAAGTTGAATGTCGGTGAGAAATATATATACAGCCGACACTTCACTCTTTTTTCTTTCTTTCAAGTGGATGTACATTCAGAAGAGTGGAAGGCAAATTTAGAAGGCAGTTCAGCGCTCAAAGAACATGTTGTTCCACCTTTTTTAAATGTTGCAACCAATTATCGCGTATTCTCTGTCTACCACTGCCAACTCTTTGAAGAGCAGTTTCAAAACCCGAACTCTTCGGGTCCATTTCGGTGTTATTTTACAATTAAGAAAATTTTTTGGTACACGTGCTTACTTAACTATGACAGTTAAACCACTTTCTCTGTATTAAACCTTTGACGAGATGTTCAATGACAAGTAATGCCAATGTTATTTGCTAGATAAATAATTCCTTCTTTTGCAGTAAGAGTTCATTTTAAAAAAATGCGAGTGTATTAATTCGTGCTAATCTGTTTATAGTGGGACTCATTAGGAATGACGACCCAGATTCGGTGAAATTTAGAGATATGTTTTTAGTGGAAGTGTAATAAATGTATTGACCCAGGCTATGATATTTTGCACCATATCACTTTTCTTCTTTTTTTTCCACACAAATGATATAAATTATACGTATCCTTGCTTTTTATTCTGACTCCAACGTTTGATGGCTTTTATGTCTTTATTGTTCTTTCTTTACTAAGTCCACTCCAATTTATGAGGACTACCAGCATTTATAAACTGCTCTTCTGATATTTTCCTATAGTTTACGATAATAATCCATTGATTTAAAAGGTCCTAGATTAGGGAGAACTGTTTGGGTCTGACTAAGCAACCCTTAGGACAATAACATAACAAAACTCCTTCCACCTTAATTTCTAATCTTATCTAAAATGATTATGTTATTGTAGCTCAGGAAATTTCCGATCTGAGGATGTAATAAATATTTTCTACTAATTTAGAAACAAGAGTAAGGCTTTTTTATCTTTTTCACAACTAGCAGCTCATTGGCGACCAGCTTGATCGCCGGAAATAAAATCTCAACGCAATCTCTTATGCAAATTTTATATCCTATGTTCCCTTTAACAAAGTAGTTTTAAACTTCAAATTTGTATAGACATTTAACCCGCGTCCTTTCGTAGACTTTGCACTGCCTGTTCCTTGTCTACATTAACGAAATCAAGCATTTGATTTCAACATTAAATTGGCGAGGCATATTTTACGTCCAGCAGCATTATCATTTAAAACACGCTGATGAAAGAATTAAAACACAGCAAAGATAATCTTTCAGTTTACTGGATAATTTCATTATATACGTACCATCTTGAGGACTTCATTTACTGATTTCACAGAAAAATCGATCAAATAAAAGCTTTGAAACTCAAAAGATAGTTTATAAGCTTTAAAACAATGGAAGATAAACACGCAGTTTAATATTCGTTTAAACAATGAAACGGTTTGAAATGCGTTGCAACAATGAAAAGTATTGTAAATTATACCAAAAAATATTTTAAAAGGTTATTAAAATTAGGAGAAAAAATCACAACTTTATTGATATCATTGAAAACATAATCTTTGCGCTTTCTAGATGGTGTAAAACGTTTTTTGTGCTGTAATATTTTCAGAAGTATAGTGAAAAGCGCCAAAATTTCGCTTATTTTCTAATTAATTGAAATTCTAATTTGTTCAAAACTGTCTTGAGGTGCACATTCTTCACCCTCCAAAGAATGTTCGTTCCAAATTTCTAGCTCTAGCTCCAACAGACACACACACATTCTCCTTTATTATTAGTAGATAATCGATTGGTGAAGCTCAAATCTAAGCACTTGTTCCTAACTGCAACCACGTAGCTTTCACCTAAAAAGCTAAAGCCTAAAAAAGCTAAAAGATATCATACCCCCTATTTACACTGTTACGGTAATTTTCTATTTTATTCCAAATATTTATATGAATTGAGTTATGATGCCTGCTCTAATCTAGGCGCGATTCCAAATTCGCATCTCTCCCTATGTATCAAAAATATCGTTAATAATTTTTCAAATGAAAGCATTAAATTTTGGAATTAATATTTCTTATTTCTTATTAAATAAATAACAGGCAGTCAAGTGCATTCTTTGCACATTTCATTCTTCCATCCTGACACTTCTATTGTATCCTGCTGTATTGTAAAGCATTCACACTTCATGCAACACTTTAAGTGAACTTGAGTAAAAAAGTATTCAAAGTTTGCTTCTGATGTAACAAAAACTGGACCTATAGGCAAAAAAGGTTTCTAGGGACAAAATATATATATATATATATATATATATATAAGAGGATCTCAAAATATACTACAGAAAATAATCTTCTCAAAAAGTTATTTTTTTCCTCCATCAACAACAGACAGATACATGTTTTCAACAAAAAAAGGGAGCCTCCACTACAAGCAAGAAACTGTAAGGGGGAGGGATTCGATGCTACTTTATTTCAAAGTCTTCCTTAGTGGATTCTGAAACCACGTGACGTCCAATGTAGCATCCTGCAATTACGGGGACGGGAGAAGGAGTTAATAGTCACACTAGACTAATAGTCACACTAGACTAATAGTCACTGTAGAGTTAATATTCACACTAGACTAATAGTCACTGTAGAGTTAATAGTCACATAGTCACACTAGATTATTAGTCACTGTAGAGTTAATAGTCACATAGTCACACTAGACTAATAGTCACTACAGAGTTAATAGTCACATGGTCACACTAAACTAATAGTCACTATAGAGTTAATAGTCACATGGTCACACTAGATTAATAGTCACTATAGAGTTTATAGTCACATAGAGTTACTTTAGTCACAGAAAGTCACAGTTGAGTAAGGTAAGTAAGTCCACACTCCTCATTCCCAGCTGCCGTTTCGCTGAGACAGTCTGACGTCGAATTTTTTCCTTCTTGTTTCATGTCGGGGCAATCTATGCGATGAAAACGGTTCACAAGAAATCTGAGGGATGTTTTTGTAGCATTACATAAATACATTAATATGTACAAAAATAAATGTATTTTTGTTACTTAATTATAAAAATAAAAGATTAAAACGTTGTAGCTGGAAAAAGGCTCATGCTCCTGAAAGATCATAGCGCATAAAATGAGTCATATAATATCAACGCAGAATATTGGGTTAATTATGCAAGAAATCAATGAATACGAAACTTCTAATAATAATATTTCCATTTCATTGTCATGGATTCCTACAACATGATAGATTCCAGGTTCGAAACCCAATTTTACTGAAGAACCGTCGTGTCTGTGGGTCTGGTGCATCTTAAATCTGATGTGGCCCAAGAATGTGCTGGTGTGGTGCGGAAGTTTGGAGAGGGGGTTCCAGCTAAGTGTCATCATCGTCATCTGACTGCTGTTCAGAAGTAGGAAGAAGGTTGGGTCGAAAAAAAAATTTTTTTTTCCGGAACACTTTAGTGTGGAAAAGTTGCATATTGTAATAAGAAGAAAAACGGTATTGAAAATTAAAATCGGTTAATATCTTCCGTTCTCGCATCGTACTTAAATTTAATGAAAAATTGTAAGAATTGCGCCTTTTTTGTAAATCTCTTAAGTTAGTTAAAACTTTTAAAACAAACACGCTTTAGTTTTTATGTTTGTTTTATGGTTTAAATAACCTAAATTTAAATTGTGATCATTAACCTAACTTTTTCTTCGCAGAACGTCTTAGAAAAAACAGAAATTTACCAATATTTCGCAATTTTCACTTCGTTCCTTTTGCTAGAGCAAAACGAATCAGAACTGACTTGAATTAGATTGAACTGGTTTGAACTAGATTGAACCGTGGCGTTGTCAAAAGTTGGGGACTTTTCTTTGACGGACGAAAAGATATACTTTGCTCGTCGAAAAATTGAATGCCAAGCAATTTCGCAGAAATGTGAAGGAAGAAGAACTTTATTTTCCTATCCAGGAACCTGGATCAATTATATTGGACATGTATCGCCTTCCTCGATTTCATCAAATGGTATAACTCAAAGCATCATTTCTCGTTTGTCTGAACTATCAATATCACTGGAAAAACTAGAAGCAGTATGGTGTGATGGCACTGTAACCAACACTGGATGGAAGAACGGTGTCAACCACCGACTAGAAAATCATGTAGGACACCCGCTACAGTGGAGCATATGCCTCCTACATTTTAATGAGCTTCCTTTTCGCCACATTTTCCAACATATTGACGGTCAAACTGCAGGGCTTAAATCTTTTACTGGGCCAATCGAACAGCAGCTCACTTGCTATGAAAAACTCCCTGTGGTCGATTATGAACCCATAGATTGTTCGATTCCTGATATAGGCAGGAATTTGTTGAGCAAAGACCAACAGTATTTGTTGGACATTTCATATGCAATCACCTTGGGACATTGTCCAGAAGACTTGACAAATCGGCACCCTAGTCCTTTGTCCAATTCCAGATGGCTAAATGCGGCCAACCGAGTCCTTAGGTTGTATATAATAATGATGGTTGTATATATAATGTTGTTTGTTCATCAGATCCATCCGGAAACTTATAAGAAATAGTTGGATTAATCTTAAAATCATGCATGCCTGTGTGGTTTGCCATAAAAAAGAGCAAATATTTCACTGACGAACCAAAACATGTCTTTCAAGCAATCCAAACATCACGGTATTTATCCCACGAATTACTTCAAGTTGTCGATCCAGTAATACAAGGAAATGCGTTCTTTGCGCACCCAGAGAATGTTCTGTTGGCAAGGCTTGTCGATGAAAGAGAACATATCCTTGAGCTCGGTTACAGAAGGATCTTAAAAGTAATACAAACCGTCCCAAAGAAGAAGACTGTTTGAAATTTCGTACCACCGAAGATAAACTTTTAAGCTTCCGATTACATTGAAATTATTAATTGGAATTCTTGTGTTGTGTCCTTCCCCAATGCTACGGGACCTAAGTGAAGATGATATAAAATCACTCATCAATTCTGACATTACGCCCATCAGAGAAATAGGAAAGTTTCCCTGTCACATCCAGGCTATGGAGAGGTGCGTCAAACTTGTGACAGAGGCTTGGAATAGAGTATGTGGGCATGAAGCTAGAGATGGCTATATCCGAGCAATACCGAAGTCTAGATCGGTTATGCCTATTTCTCCAATAAACCAGACTTTAAATGTGTAGCAAATATAAAAAGGAAAAAGTAAAAAACACATTAAGCCAAAGAATCCTACTCTATAGAAAATCTTTGTAAATAGTTATAAATATCACACCCAACAATTGGATGGTTGGTTGGATAGAGTGTGGGTGCAACTCGACGTGCAACCACATCCACGTGATGAATTCTAGGTCGTTTTGTTCTAGAAAAACGAGCGAAGAATTGTACCGTGAAAATTGCGAAAAATTGGTAAATTTCTGTTTCTTCTAAGTCGTTTCGCGAACTGAAAAAATTAGATTATTGATCAGAATTTAATTTAATTAGGGTATTTAAACCATAAAACAAGCATAAAAAGCTAAAGTTTGTTTATTTAAAAAGTTTTAACTAACTTAAACTTAACTAAATTTCATTAACTTTAAGTACGATGCGCGAACGGAATATCTTAACCGTATTTAATTTTTTTACGTCTTTTTTCTTCTTATTACAATAGGCAACTCTTCTGCACTAAAGCGTTCCGAAAAAATATTTATTTTTATCGACCACAATAGTATGAAGTCCTTTCTAAAACAGCCATCAAGTTGCTTCAAAATGAAACGTCAACTTAACTAAACTTAACCTGTAGTATGTTTAAATTTATTTACTTTACAAAGGAAACTGAATAGTTCTCTCTCTTCACATTTCAGAAGCAAACTATTTTAAAACTTATTTTATTTCACCGACTATTGTGTCAACTGCAACTATTTCCGTTTACGATGAATCAAAGTAATATTTTCTTTTGTGGAGCTTCCATAAATACTCTAGGAATCCATTCTAACACCGGAAAAACACTGAAGTTATTTTCTCCGGACTTTGCGAAGTGGGTTTCCCATTTCTATCAGAAACGTCCCGAAATTCCTTTGAACAAAAATAACTGGTTATTTTTAGAAGTCCACTTTTGAGTGACTGTTTTTATAGAAGGCAGTTTATATTCTGAAAATCCTCTTCAAATATATATATATATATATATATATATATATATATATATATATATATATATATATATATATATATATATATATATATTTGATTTTGGATACTTTTATTCTAAATAATTTCATTTTAGGGTAAATTACCCTTTCTGTTTTTTCAACAATTTGGTTACAGGGATGGTTTGTACAGCAAAATCGATTTAACCTGGCTAAGCTTGTCCACAGCCAGACTACTAATTTAATTGTTGAAAACTCCAAAGATTTGGATTTGCCATTTTTTCAATAGTTTTGATTGCAACAGAGTTCACTTACATGTTTAAACTTTCCATTTGCTCTTAGTATCTATAGTATTTTCAATTTTTTAGATTATATTTTAGATTTGGTTTCATTAAAAATTAAGTTTTTTTATAGATAAGTTAGAGTTTTTCCACATGCTATTTGCATGTATTAAGCACTATTACTTATAGGATCATAATTAAAATTTGTTTAATTAATAAACTTTTTGTTTTTGCATTGCATTTTTTATATATGATTTATTTATTTTGTTTTGGATGTTCAGATGTAACATTTTGTATAATGGTTGATATATCTATAATATAAAGCAGAAAATCCATGTATCTGTCTGTCGGTCACAAGAACTCCTCCTAAACGGTGAACTGTATCGACATGAAATTTGCACACGACATTCTACAGAACATTTCTAGATCAACGGTGATATTTTAAACTTCCAGAGTTAATTAGTTCTTAAGATATTTAATTAAATAACGAAAATTAGCCGCTGTTAAGCCTAATGCTTAGACGTTTTTTGCCAATAACTTCTGAAATAATTATTAGACAACAATTATTTTTATGCCATTTTAAACAACTGAAAATTATCTTTTTAATGTTATTAATTCCTTTGCAATGAAGTGTTTTCTCTGATTGTTATAAAGGTTTTAAAAATATTTTTAACGCAATTTCTAACAATACTTTTTATTCTTATAGAAATAAATTTAAGCCAAATTACTGTTTCGCGCGCGGGCTTTTGCCAGTGTTAAAGCTAATATAAGAAAATATTACTTTCTTTGAGCATAAACAACAAAGTAGACTTTTCACTTCCGGTTTCCAGTTGTCGTAGCATTAACAGCTTTTAATACGGTTGCACAGTGTTCCAATGACGTTAGTGAATTATTCTCTCGATGTTTTGTTTAGTTTTCACACATTTTTAACTGATCCTAATGAGTGTGTGCTTAACCTTCAAGGCTACTTAGTCCGGTTCCTATCGCAAGAAGAGGAAAATGGGAGGGGAAAAAATGATGTTCTAACGGTCTATCTGTCTCAAGAACTCCTCCTAAACGGCGAATAGTCTTGACATGAAATTTCCGCACGCCATTCTGGCGTCCGTTCCTAGATTAATTCTACTTTTTAAGACTTTCAAAATAATTACTTCCTAAGATATTTAAATAAATAACGGAAATTAAGCCCTTTTCTGCGTTTTATCTCAGTGTTTCGTCAATAATTTCAGAAAAAATATATTGCCCTTAGATTATTTACATACCATCTTAAAGAGCAGAAAACTATCTTTTTAATGATTTCAAATTAAATTTTATTCGTTCTTTTTCTTAATTGAATAAACATTTCAAATTTATTCCATACACAATTTGTAACAATGCTTTCTGTTATTGTAATAAAATTGAAACCATTGATCGTTTCATCAAATCCTTCATTCCGGTATTTTTACCATTGTGAAAGTTATGATAAAAATATTGTTTTCTTTGAATGTTAACAGAAAGACAGAAATTTTATTTAGCTTTTATTTCGTAGAATGCACCTCTTTCAATATGTTTGCACCACAACACAATGACGTTAATTACTCTCTTTCAGCGGTGCTTCATTTAATTTTACAAATTTTATAATGATCATAATGAGTGTGTAAAATCCTTCAAGATTGTTGATCCCACTTCCTACCGGAGGGAGAGGGCCTAAGGTGGAAAAGAAAGAACAATATGAGGTTTTTTTCCGGTCAGTGACCAAAACACTAAAGATAAGAGAATTGTTGTCCGGATAATGGCAAAAAAATAAAAATAAAAATCGACTGGAAGCTGTCTCTGCGAAACGGCCGCTGGGATAGAGGGGCATAGACTTACTTACCTTACTCAACTGTGACTTTCTGTGTCTAAAGTTGTTCTATGTGACTAAAGTAGTTCTATGTGACTTTCACCTACGACCTATGCTCTATGATCTTTCTCAGTTAAATGAAACTAAAATCAAATCAACTCAATTAAATCGATGGAAAGGACAGCTCAATTAAATCAACAATTGTTAATAATAATTAATTATGGACAGTTAATTAATCGATTACTCAATTGTGACTTTCTGTGATTACAGTAGCTCTATGTGACTTTGACCTTTGAACTATGCTCCATGACCTTTCTCTGTTAAATGAATTAATCTGAATGAATTAATTAATCTGAATGAATTAATTAATCTGAAGTGAATTAATTATTGAGTTGTTAAAATCCAGTTAATATACCGCTCACAACCGATGCGTGCGCGCGCGTCGGTCGCTGTGACGTCATCAAAATTCCTCGTGATTTTCACCAATCTTGCAATTCGACTGTGACTAAACCATAATTACAAATTCTAAAATTAATTTTGCAATCTTCAATGTCTACCTTTCTCTGTTACATGAATCTAAAATCAACTCTTTTTTATTTGGTTGCGGAATTATAGCGTTTAACTTTATCACGAATTAATTCAACGTAATTCAACAACTGTTGATCGATGAATAAATTGCCAAATGTAATTGGATAGTCTTCATGCGCGCGTGTCGGTCGTTGTGACGTCGTCAACATTTTTAGTGATTTTCACCAACTTTGAAGCTCGATTGTGACTAAACCGTAATTCCAAATTCTAAAATTATTTTTGCAATTTTCAACGTCAACCTTTCTTTGTTAAGTGAAACTAAAACTCTCTCTATTATTTGGTTGCGGAGCTATAAGCGTTTAAAAATATCACGAAAAGCGTCATAATGTTTTCCTTTCCCGACACACCATTAGACCACTATGAAGAGACGTAAGTCTACGTCAAAATCCAAGATATGAAAGAATTTCAGCTGTTGGAGGGGGAAAATGGAATACGAAGGACTACGAGATTCTTGCTAGGTGGTTCAAACTAAGGAGAGAAAAAAAAAGAAGGGTGTTTCACTGCTGGTCCAAAGGGTCAGTTGATTAACGAAAATTAACGAAAGACGCTCCTGCGAAAAGCACTTTTAGTAAATTGAAAGTGTTGTAAGTACTTTGACTTGAAAATATTTTTTATCCCGAGCTCCGCCGGGCATATCAGCTAGTATATATGTATTTGTCCCTACATAGCAAACCTTTTTTGCCTATAGGTCAGTTTTTTGTTACATCAGAATACAAACTTTTGAATACTTTTTACTCGAAGTTCACTTAAAAGTGTTGCATGAAAAGTTGAATGCTTTACAATACAGCAGGTATACAATAGAAGTGTCAGGATGGGAAGATGAAATGTGCAAAGAATGCACTTGACTGCCTGTTATTTATTTAATAAGAAATAAGAAATATTAATTCCAAAATTTAATGCTTTCATTTGAAAAATTATTAACGATATTTTTGATACATAGGGGAGAGATGCCGAATTTGGACCGGCGCCTAGATTAGAGCAGCATCATAACTTCAATTCTATTAAATATTTGGGCCGTAAAATAGGCAAATTACCTGTAACGGTGTAAATAGGGGGTATGATATCTTTTAGCTTTTTAGGCTTTAAGCTTTTTAGGTGAAAGTACTACGTGGTTGCAGTTAGGGAACAAGTGCTTAGATTTAGGCTTCAGCAATCGATTATCTCTACTAATAATAAAGGAGAATGTGTGTGTGTCTGTTGGGCTTAGAGCTACGAAATTTGGAACGAACATTCTTTGGAGGGTGAGAATGTGCACCTCGGAGCAGTTTTTTGAAATTTTAATTAGAATTTCAATTAATTAGAAAATAAGCGAAATTTTGGCGCTTTTCCTTAATAACTTCTGAAAATATTACAGCACAAAAAACGTTTTTACACCATCTGAAAGCGCAAAAGATTATGTTTTCAATGATATCAATAAAGTTGTACGATTTTTTTCTCTAATTTTAATAACCTTTTAAAAATATTTTTTGGTATAATTTACAATACTTTTCATTGTTGCAACGCATTTCAAACCGTTTTCATTGTTTAAACGAATATTAAACTGCGTGTTTATCTTCCATTGTTTAAAGCTTATAAACTATCTTTTGGAGTTTCAAAGCTTTTATTTGATCAGTTTTTCTGTGAAATCAGTAAATGAAGTCCTCAAGATGGTACGTATATAATGAAATTATCCAGTAAACTGAAAGATTATCTTTGCTGTGTTTTAATTCTTTTCATCAGCGTGTTTTAAGCCAATTAACATGCTGCTGGACGTAAAATATGCCTCGCCAATTTAATGTTGAAATCAAATGCTTAGTTTACGTTAATGTAGACAAGGAACAGAACAAGTGCAAAGCTACGAAAAGGACGCGGGTTAAATGTCTATACAAATTTGAAGTTTAAAACTACTTTGTTAAGGGAACCATGAATATAAAATTATGCATAAGAGATTGCGTTGAGATTTTATTTCCGGCGATCAAGCTGGTCGCCGAAGGCTGCTAGTTTTAAAAAAGATAAAAAGCCCTTACTCTGTTCTAAATTAAGTAGAAAATATGTTATTACATCCTCAGATCGGAAATTTCCTGAGCTACAATTTACCATAATCATTTTATGAAAATATTTTAAAATTAAGGTAAGGGGAGTTTTTGTTGTTGTTGTCCTAAGGTTGCTTAGATCAGACCCCAAACGGTTGCCTTAACTGGACCATTTAAATCAATGGGATTATTATCGTAAACTATAGGAAAATAGCTCAGAAAGCAGTTTATAACTGCTGGTAGTCCTCATAAATTGGAAGTGGAACTAGTAAAAGAAAGAAACAATAAAAGACACTAAAGCCATCAAACGTTGGAGCAAAAAGAATAAAAGCTAAGGATACGTATAATTTATATCATTTGTGTGGAAAAAAAAGAGAAGAAAAAGTGATATGGTGCATAAAATATCATACATGGGTCCATGCATTGTTCCCACTTCCACTAAAAACATATCTCCTAAATTTCACCCGATCACACAGATCCGTCATTCCCTGTGGAGTCCCACTATAAACAGATTAGCACGAATTAATACACTCGCATTTTAAAATGAACTCTTACTGCAAAAGAAGGAATTATTTATCTAGCAAATAACGTGGCATTACTTGTCATCCAGACATCGTCTAAAGGAAGGTTTTAACCACAGAGAAAGTGGTTTTAACTGTCATAGTTAAGTAAGCACGTGTACCAAAATTTCTTAATTATGCTTCTTCCACTGCAGAAATCGGACCCGAAGAGTTCGGGTTTTGAAGGCTGCTCTTCAAAGAGTTGGCAGTGGTGACAGAGAATACGCGATAATTGGTTGCCAACATTTAAAGAGTGGAACAACGTGTTCTTTGAGCGCTGAACTGCCTTCTAAATTTAACCTTCCCTCTTCCTGAATGTACATCCACTTGAAAGAAAAAGAGTGAAGTGTCGGCTGTATATATATTTCTCACCGACATTCAACTTCACCCCATGAATGGGTGTTCACGAGTCTTCGAACAACACCTGTACGAATGTGACTGTCATTGAGAATATAAAAACCGCCTTGTTTCTTTACCTGCAGAAACCACCTCCTTAAAATTCTCTTGAAGTTGACTAGTGCGACATAATGTCTGAAGTAATAATTACATTCATTTATTGAAAAAATTGAAAGAAGGATGAAATAACAGATTAATAGAAAGATATGGAAGGATATCGTGCAAAGGTTAGCAGTTGATGCATCATTAATTAATTGTTACCAAAGGTTTACAAAGATAAAACCAAAAATATCAATAGCAAAGATTTCATAAAGATAAAGGTATGCCTGAATATGCAGTCAAACATGGAAGGATAAACTATCGTGCAGAGGTTAGCAGTTGATTCATCATTAATTAATTGTTTCCAAAGGTTTCCAAAGATAAAACCAAGAATAACAATAGCAAAGATTTCATAAAGAAAAATCCATGCAGGAATATACAGTCAAAGCCCGTTATAACGAGCCCTCAAGGGACCGGTCCAGAAGCTCGCTATAATCGAGGGTTCACTATATCCGATTTTTCAAATACTGGCTACTCAAGATTTACTATAATCCTTAAGTGCGCATCAGTTCTGAACAAATTAATTCTTCTAAACTAGCCGCCTTTGGCAACCAGCTTGTAACCTGTCATATTAATTTAGTTATAAGTTATGAAAACCACCAATATCTTTCATGTACACATTATATACATTACATGGCAAATCTAAAATAAAGATTGTATATTTAAAATCATACACATAAAGGAGGAAAAAAATCTAATATATGTAAGCTATTAAAATACTTAGATACTATAATAATAGTTGTAATTTTGTTTGTCCTTTTGGAATTGGGTTTACAATTGTTGTAAATATAACTGACAATCTTATCTGCCTTCGAAAATAATTCTGTATTCAAAATCTGTGAACATAAAATCATCGTGCTGCAAAAAGTACACACCTCAGATAAATTACCGCAATTGTGCTCTTGAACATCAATTTTCATAGGCAAGTCATAGCGATTATGTATCTGGAGACTATTAAGCCTATTTTCGCGCTCGATTAAACTTTCTGTTTGACGCCTATTTCTATCATCTTGATTTCTTTTACATTTTCTTTCCTCTGACTGAATGGAGCTTTCGATGACACGGCGAGCCCTCTTCCGAGCATATCTAATAATATTTTGTAGCTCCATTAATTAGCTGAGAGAAGCGCTCTTATATATAGATTGCAAATAGTAATGGGCTTTATTAAATTAAAATAAATATTTGTTCTTAAGAAATTAAACAGTGGCATTAATTGTACTTACATTCATTTCTCTGAAATATGAAAATAAGGTGTGATTTTTCGTCAAAGAGATGAAACCATGCTTGAAAAGTGGACATTTTGGTTACTCTTCTTTCGAATTCCTTGTTTTTGAAGATCGTTACAAGCATTTGAAAATACATTAATGGCACAGGCGTTCGATTGGGACCATTTGAAAAGTTCGTTATAACTGAGGGATCGTTATATCCCGGGCTCGTTATACCGGGGTTTGACTGTTTTTATAATCAAATATTATTTTTTATTAGTTTCCTTTTTCAGAGAAAGTTTTTGAATGAAATGTACTGTTTTAATTCTCTGATAATAATAATAATAATCATTTGGATGAGGAAGTGTACTTTCCCATCTTATCTTCCCAGATGATTGTCATTATAATCGCTATTTTTTGCCGCTTGTGCAATTATGAATTACCATGAATACATTTTACGATGACTGTTTTTGAACCGAAGCTGCAAAGGAAAATCAACAGTGAACTATACCAATTAGTCATATTTATACACTTTTACCTAATTTGATTTACTTTAGGTCTGTAAAAATGGAATTTTGTAATCTATTTTTTTTCATTTTCTGATGTGCTGGAGCTCTGAAATTTTGTACACTTATGTATCCTTGATGGCAATTGTCTATTTTAATATTTTTACAACTTAATTATCAGTTAATTAATTAATTAAATTACATTTTGATACCATACATGTGGCTGCATGTGATAGTTAAATGGATAAAAATTGATTTCAAAATTCTATAATATTTATAATAATGGATTATCAATTAAAGGCTGAAAAGTAGAAAATAATTAAATGAAAAAAATCCTCTTTTTATTAAATTAATAAAATTATGTTTTTAAAAGTGTTTTTATTGAATTTATTTTCACATCATTGTTATCGATTTCAATAATTGAGGACTGATTTGAAAAGTAAAAAAATGCATGTATGTAAAAATTGTTTGCTGTTAGATAAAATTAAATCTATTACAAAGAAAACCGAAGAAGTTTAATTTTTTTATCATTAAGATACTTTTAAGCGCGGGCCACTGTTGCTATGAGTCTTATTACTCGCTAAGAAATTTCGCATAAAAATGAGGCTATTTAAGATCTTTAATACTGTAGTTAAATTATCCCTATCTTTGTGACGATTTTACCTAATAACCATCATTAAAACATAATCGCATAAAAAATGGACTTTTTCTGAATATTTTCGTCCACAGAAATCTCTTGATGACAGTAATCGAATATTCCACCTCCCACCAATCACCGATATGGCCATAACTTTCCAACTTAGGTCCTGTCGATTAATTGCGCTACACCTGTGGCGCTGATCACATTAATCAGAATTGTCCTCTGATTTCTCTGGCGGCACAATCGCATCGGTACGCGCAGACGATCTCCGGGTGACCTGCGGGGGTGGGCCATCATTACGCGCGCGCTCCTCTCAAAGTGTCTCTGCCCCCGGGGGCCCTCCCCCAGTTTGCCGAGCGCAGCACTTTCTCTCTCCCGTCGCCGATTATCGCTCTAATGAAGGGAGTGCTGGGGCCGGCGAATTGCCAGGGAAGCCACTCGGAAACCATCTTGCCTACAACAATCGAGAGGGGGGGGGATGTATCAAAGGCATGTATCTGCATAGCACTCCCTCTCCTCCCCCTGAAATCTTCAGTTTCGAACGAAGGTCACGTACTTATTGGCTTTGATTCATTCTTTCAGGCGGCGAAAGCTTTTCGGGATTCTGTGATCTCTTCCGATTGCCGTGCGTTTCTGGCAGATTGATTCATCCTTCGTCTCGCATCTTCAGAACCATCAGCACGCATCGCCCATTGTAAGCGTCGGGAACTTAGCGCAGAGAGTGGGATTTTTCTTATTTCTATTCAAATCCCTTGTTTAATTGATATGATATCGCGAATGCTTATTGGAGGAATTAGGATGAAATATCAGGAATTGGTCGACACAAAACCTTTATTTGTTGGCTATATGTACTTATATAACAACAGGACAGATATTATAATAATCAATCGCAGTAATAACCTTCTTTAATGGTTGAGCTGCCTCTCTCTACAATTCTGGAAATCTAAAGGTGCGTATATACTTGCGAACCGAACGATTCAAGAGCCTTTTGTTGAAATTATTTTCACAACAAACCAACTCTTTACCAACCATGATTATCAGTCAGATGATGATCATAGTGGACCCCCGCGGATGGAAAAGGTATGCTAATTGCATTTCCAGATGTTTTACAGATGCGGTCCAGATGTGCAAGTGGACACTGGCGATCAAATGACCACATGTGGTTGAGGACACACTGGGTGCGTCTGATTGAATTTCGAGATGGTTCCACGCTTTTTCCATAAACCATAACTGTGACTGGACATCAAGAGCTGAGATGCATGCTAGCAGAAGCTCTGTCCAGACGTATGTCCAGCGGCACTAAACCGTTTGATATTCTGTAACTAATTTTTAAATATATTGAACTCAATAGTGGGAACTGTAAGTATTTTCCCTATATATATATATATGTTGTTATTAATTATTTATTCTAGATTCAATGGCTATGCGTACTTGTGTAGTTGAAATTTGAACCAATACCTCACAAAAGGAGGAGGATCTTTGGAAACTATTTGGAACACGCTTTTGTTTGCAGATTTAACTTTTAGGTTCGTGGGGAATGGCGAACTACACACCAACGGGTTCCAATGCGAATTTCGAATCCCTTTGTGTTCGTAATGGCCGCGTACGGTTCACGAACCGTTCGTCGGCTCGTGAGTATATATATGGCTTAATACATCTCACACAACAAGTCGTGAAAAGGACTATCCCACTGCTTCCAAATGTCTCTTCTCTGTTTCCTCCTACCAAGGTAAGAATGACACCTTGCTGTCTCCAGAAGCGGCCTATCTCTTGGCTTCCACAAGCCATTCTTTTCTCGACTATCCTCTGGAAACTGCTTTTTTATAAGTTGTGAGCACTAGTAAACCCTCCTACTCATCTCATCACTTTTCAGATGATAACTATCATTGGTGATTTCACCTTGGGTGTCAAGCAGGCACCATTGTTTCCACGTCCGGATTAAGCCTTGTGGGGCCTATAGGTATTACAAGCTGCGCTCGCCATTTCGCCTCCCCAACTTTTAAAATCAAATATTTTTAATTGATTTTTATTTAATCAAGCAGTTTTTAAGTGACACATATTATGACAAACTGAAATGATATAATATTTAATTGCAGGTCATCTTTAGGAGAGTTCGTTTCAATATCTCCTAAATAAAAAAAATTTAAATTTAAATTTAAAAGCATTTAAAAATGGTAAAAAAGATTTACAAAGGTTCTTGACGCGATATAAATAATCTAATGCAAAGTTTGCCAGGACTGTTGAGTCAGCCAACTGCAAAACGAAAAATTTGTAAATGTACTTAAAAACATGAAAAAAAAATCCTTAGAATAATGTTCTGAAATTTAAAAGTTATTTGATTTTAATTTGAATAAGTTCAAGTACACGGTTCTTGTAAATTAAATGAAAGCACTAAATTAAATTACCTTGAAAATAACGCAAAAGAAAAAGATAACGAAGCGTCGGAAATCTCTCTTAGGTTGAAAAAATCCGCCTAAGCGAAGGTCACTTATCATAACAGAATTAATTGGAGTTATACTCACGCATCTGTAGTTAGTTCTCTTTCGAATATATAAATCGAATTCCAGTATCGACATCTTTGCGCTTCAATAAATCTACCTGTCTATCCTATGCATGAAAAGATAAGCAGACTGTCGAGCCGAATTTGAGTTATTGAAAATACCACTTTGTCGTTTTTTTATCTAAAGCAGACAATAATTTACACCATCAAACATGCATCTACATATTTTTCTCTGTGTCTTTTTGGAAAAACTAAATTTCATAAAAATCAATTGATATCTTACAAACTTTCAGGTTTTTCGTTTAAGGTATACGTTGCTTCCTCCAAAATATTACGTAATTAATACTAAATTTATGTATCATCAAGGAGAAAAAAACTTGTTTATACGCCAGATAATTGAAGAGATTCTTAGGTAAAAGCGAGATGTGTAACTGCGGAGCAGACGAGGGAGATGTTAAACGTCTTCTCTCGGAGTGTGGGATGAGGAAACACAGCAGAGAAGCCCTAAGATTGGATTGGAAGGCTCCGTTGGAAACTTTTCTTTTGTATCCTAGTTTCTGTAACTTTTCAAAGATAGTCCTTCACAAATTCTTAACTCTGGAGTGTATGACTGTTTTCTATATGTTTACTATGCTTATTTACTTATACTTTATGCTTAAATCTTTTTTCATATTCGTATTTGATCTTTTTTTATTATAAATTTTTTATAGAAAATATTATTTTGGTTTCAGAAATATTTATTTATTTATATTTTATAGTTAATTTTAGTTTTAGTCGTTTGTCTTAGTTTAGTTTTTATTTTGTTTTTGCTTGTCAGTATTTTCCTTAACTCTTCTGAATATTGACATGCATGTTATATGTTTTTTTTATGACATTTCATGTTTTTATGTGTTATTACAGGTATGCTTTGTGACACTGCCAGTCGGCTTTCAAGCTCCGTACTCTATTTTGGGTATTTAGATGAAGCCGGTGAGGGTTAAAAAAATAAATAAAATACCCCAAATGATTGAAATTGTGGATATTTACCTCATGAAACTCTAGGATGTCAGCGTTAGTATGGTCAGTGCTCCGTCTCGTGGTGAGTCATAAGTACAAAAACAAAGGGATTTGTCATTGACCCTGTTTGTTTTGTTGAGTTCACGTTGATGTGGGAAGACTTGCACTTGACTTTTGAAGTCCATCTTTTAGCGTTTGCAACCCCAAGGCTATAAAGATAACCATCATCTGTTAATATAATTGAACATTCACAATTAACATTAAAACTTTTGAAAATTCTAGCCTTAAATGAATTAATTTCTCGATTGGAAGGACGAGGAATCATCGCTCCAAGAACCGTTTCCACTAAAGTTTACATGTGTACAGATCAATTAAAATATTTTATAGATTGAACAAAATTATATTAATGAAGAAAATATAGTGCTAGCTGAGATTCAGCCTTCGTTATTTAGACATGGTTCCAGATTATCAAGCTATTGTATCTGTTCGAAATGAGACATTAATTTAATTCAAATGAATATAATCTACAGAACTTAAATAAGGAATTTTCGAAACTTAAATATTAAAATCTTGAGTAATAGAGGATAGGGATTTATCGTGATGAATATTTTGCTGAAAGAGATAATAAGCAGAAAAAAAGTTGAATTTTGTAAAAATTTTCCACGTTTTCTTTTTGTGAGCACAAGAATTTAAACTGAGCTTACGTGAATTTCAGAAACTGGCTTTATTGAAGTCATTAGTGAATGAATTATCATTCTGTATTGTGCGAAAGTAAACTTTAATGATAAAGATGCCTATCGAATAGTATATTTCTTCATAGTTACATGTAATTTTACTAAGAATACATATTCAAATTCTTTTCGATGCATTTCTTCCCTCTTTCACCAACGGCATTTACTTCTATAATATTATTCACATACTACCTTAAATATTATTACATACTACCCAATATTACCCAAAAATATTATTCACATACTACCCAAAAATGTTTTATGAAATTCCAAAGCCCAATTTGGGTAACCAACTCTGAAATGAATATTCCTTAAAAGGAACCTTAAGAGTATTTTAGGAGAATGAAGCCAATTTTTAAATGAAGTACTTTAGGAACACCTGTTTCCCTCCCGGGAATCATTTACTAGAAGAGCACTAATAGGATTAACTTCGGGAAAAACTTCATCTCTATTCCTTGAAAATGGTCTTTAATACGTAATAAGGGAGCATTTAAATTACTGACGTTTAATGGTGAGTTCTAATTCTATCATTTATTTAATATGAAACTTCAGTGTTTGAATGATACGTGTAATCTCATTTATTAAAACTCTTTAGATACATTTCCTGCGTTTTTGCAAAGTCCTTAAATTAAATATTTACCGATATTTTTATGGAAATTCTTCCTTCTAAAGAGTGGCTTATGATTGAATTCTTTTCCCGCATTAACTCAGATTTATGGTTATAGACAATATTTTTTTCAAAATGTAATAAAATGATGACAAATTATATAAATTGTCTATTGAAAGGCGCTGTTTGTAAAATATAAATTCACGAAGAAAAACATTGGAAAGGAAACTATATCTTATAATACAAAGAAGAATAGATTCGTAATGACTTTTATTCTGATTATCAAAGCCAGTTACACCTCGAATTAATTCGAAACTTACCATATATAACACATACATAAAGGTTTAATTTCAAAATCTCAATTCTCGTACTTGAATGCTAATTAGTGCTGATTATTAGTTATCTCAATGGATAATTTCAAACTTTATTACTGCAAATAATTGAACGAATAAGAATAACCAACTTCCCGTCAGACGGCACAAAATTCGAATTAGTTTGGATAATAACATTCTCAACGGAAAAAGTTGATCAGTTGATAGTTTATAAATTCTAATTAGTACAGAAAATGCGGCCGAACAAATTAAGCACAAAGGGCTCGCTCGACAAAGGTTGGTGCAGCATGGTCAACTAAATGGCTCTTGCGCCAAAATAACCAACACAAGCAATCGACAATGGCGAAGAAATAATCGAAGAATAACTGACAAGAAAAAGGGAAATATCTATATAAATATTTCTTTTGTGCTGCTTCCGAAAAAACGCGTTATTTAGCTATAGAATTTGGCGACATATATGACAATTGATGAATCGCGCTATTTCGCTTTCCAAATGTAAACGAAGGAGTGCGATTTAGTTTGAACCTTCTTTTCAAAGAGTTAATAACGAATATCAATGGTGCTGTTAAATATTATCGAAACAAGGAAAGAAGAGGAATTCAGCGTGCAGATGAATCAATTGAAGAAAGTTTTGAAAGGCGTTCAGGAAGAAGGAGAAATAATTTGTTTCAATATGCTTAGCGTGCTATCGAAACTTAAAAATATGGTGCGGTTGCCAAAATAGAATTTTTGAAATCCTGAAACTTTTATTTCTTTTGGCGAGCCTTTTAACGGTTCGCGCAACTATAGCGAGATAGGCAGCGAAACCGCATCCAGTTCTTGTGTCTTACCGATTTGTTTTTAGGATTCTATTTATATATCTTAAAACTCTTTGTTATCATTTTTTTGCACTTTCATAATTTTCTTTGTTATTTTCAGTTGAATGTTCAATTTGTCTTTTTAATGCTTACAAAAGCTAGAAAAAGTCGTTCTTCAAGGCCAACAAATTTACTCTGTGCTGATTTAAGTCAAAGCATTAGAAGCAAATCTATTAAGCTCAACGATAACTGTTAAAAAAACCTATAATTAGGATGCACAGTTTCCTCATTGTAGAGAGCGAAGAGGGCAGGGTTTTCATGGTAAAACTGGGAGGATCGCTACGCAATCGTTCTGGGAGTTGGCGCGCGAGCAGCGGGCAGATCCTCTAGTTTTCAATATTGAGTTTATATTTACAATGAATTAATTATCATATTTTTGCACAGTGTCATTTAAACAGTTTGCTTCCTCAAGTATCTGTTCAATTCGAGCCTGAACCATTAAAGCCTTTCAACTCAGGTCAGTCAGAAAGGACTAAACAGTGAAGATTTTTTAATTCGAATGTCTGAACGGTTGCGGTCTTTTCTAGCACAAGATCCTTAATTAGGATATACTGGGACGAAACCAAGTGACAGACCACTAAAACGGAAAATGAAAGAGATATTAAGCAGGTGTGGTATAATAAATTGTTGGAAAAAATAAGATTTTTTCCAACAATTTTTAAAAGGAAAAGGAAAATTTATTTTTTTTCAAAAAACCTACATTTTTCGAGCACCTTAATATACTGAAACAATTTCCTCAAAGTACGAAAGACAAGCCAAAAGCAGTGTAACGAAAATGTTTAAAGCGGAGTCTGTTGAAACAGATCAATCAACTAAAATATTTCGTATGGTAAGAGGATCGTAACAATGCCCAGCAAATCATATTGGAGGTAGTCCACCAAAGAACGAATGTTTGTGCGCAAGATGTGAATACCCAATACCCAAGCGAGTTAAAATTACATTATATTGCCGACTAAATTACGAGGACCTTTGAATAATGGCAGGCATTTCTGTGTAATGCTTATTATCCACAGGTCCAATAATTTTGTCGATTTTTCTGTAGGTCTCTTCTTCGTAATATTAGATGAAAAGATTCTACAGACATTTTCTTGAATTGATCTCTACTGATTATAAAAGCGGATGTGTCTCTGTTTGTGTTGACGACGTTGGTCAGACCGTTAGTCCAGCAGCTACTAAATTTTGCACGGATATATTTTGAAGGGTGGAAATGTGTACCTCGGAGAGATTTTTTCAAAATTTGAATTAGAATTTTAGTTAATTAAAAATTAAGGAATATTTTGGAATATTTCGTTGATGACTTCCGGAATTATTATTTACCCACAAAAATAATTTTTATTTCATATTAAAATTTAAAAAGTTATTTTTTAATGAAACTAATTTAATTGTCGTCCACTTTTTACCCTAATTAAAATAAATTTTCAAAAATAATTTTATGCATAATTTACAAAGTGTGTTGTTGTTTTGTTTGTTGCAATTGAATACAATCCATTTTCATTGTTTATAGAAATATTTACTTAAGTGTTTTTCTTCATTGTTGAAAGCTAAGGTAATATCCTAATGGATTTTACTTTCTTTTCTCTATTTCATCAGTTTCTCCTCTATGATTGTAAGTATACTAGAATGTAAGTATATACAAAAAGCTCAAAGATTATGTTTCCTAATCTTTACTTCTGGTTATCGTCGTGTTTTGATTCAGCTATCATGTTACTGGACGTAAAATACGTCGTGTAATTTAAATTAATCAAAACTAGTTGAAATTAAACAAAACTAGTATTCCCGGCCAACAAGTTGGTCCACGAAGGCAGTAGTTCTAAATAGAACAGTCTGCAAAGTGTAGTACTAAGATTATTTATTTTTACTACATTTGTATCTGATGATGCTGGAAAGGCTCTTGCTTTCTTTATATCATAAATTTACTTTCAAACCTTCGTCAGTAGCCTGCTATGTGGCTCCAGACAGTTTTTCATTCAAGAATATGCCCATCAACAGTTGCTTCATCGCTTGTTTACTAATAGGAAGAATTTTGTTTTCGCGCTTATCTATTTAAGTCAAGGTTCTTCGAGAGATTGACGCAAGAGTTCAGAAAAAGCTTGCATGGAGAACTTCCTACTTCAAGTATTGATGTAACCTATCCAAGTGGCTTAGATAATAATAATAAGCAAAAAGCACAGGTATAGTCATGCGAAATTGATTGCGATCTCCGTTTTTCTCTGTCAAGTCTTAGGCTTATACCACGACTGATCAATCTTCGCAAACTCTAATATTCACAAATACACAATTCACTTCAATTTCATTTAGTTAGCTTACCTGTCATTAAGGGACTCGTAGACAACATGTTAGACATACTCCAATCATAAGCCACATAAAATTTATTGATGTAAACATAGAAGACCAACACATAACACACTTAGCACAAGACAAGCACAGGACAAAAACACAAGAAGAAGCCATTAGTGAGCGATTTACAGTATAATACAGTAACCTGGAACAAAGCACAGCGCTGCCAAGCGACATTCATGAGTTCTAGTTACAACGGCTTCTTACTCCTTTCAAGTTACAATTTTTCAAAAATTTTATTTATTTATGCATGAATCCCCCCTCGCACGATTGAAATGGTTAAGCTTAGAGTTTCAACTCCAAACGGGAGAGCGAAAGACAATAAATCTAGTCAATAGAAGTTTGGAAGCGCGAAAAGATTATAAATTATTCCTGAACTTGAACGCGAAAAGATTATGAATTGCCTCTGCTAAAGTATGCATTTCTCAAATAGTTCTATAATATTTAGATACAGCAACTCCGAAAAGCCTTTCGATGTGAAAACGTTCTATTAAAATGCATATCCTTATGTATAGATAATAGAGAAATGAAGTTCTGAAAGTTATTGCATCATAGTTTAAAAATATAAACACGAATAAATTGTAAAAATCATTTAAAGCACTTTGATTATTGGAATGACTATCCAACGAAGATTTGGTTCATTCCGTATCTAGAATTGAATGGATCTTCGTTTCGTTGTCATGCAATTTTTTTATCTTACCTTTTTTGTCTTACTAAGTCAAAAATACATCAAATGTTGATCCTCCAAAGTAATGAAATCGAAAAGGTATAGAACAATTAAAACCTCTTTTGATTACCCCTTCCTCAATGATTTTTTGAACCCTCCCCCACCACGATATTGAAACACTACTTACTCACTAGAGTGAGTGAACCATATCATGAATTAATCTTGCAGAAATAACCAAATACTAAATAGGTACCCGGGGATGTAAGATGTAATATACTCATATTCCTTGGGATATAAATTTTAAGTGGTATTAATCCATGAACTTGGATTTGCGAGACCAGCATAAAAATACAAATACAAGGTCTCGATTCGTGGTCAAAAGATTCCCCCCCTACACTATTCGAGCCGACTATTCATTTTTTCTCTCCACCAATGACTTCTATTTGTACATCCCTTTTTTATAGTTTGGTTTAGGTTTTAATAATCTAGTCCTCAAATAAAAATTCAACAAATATTTTTTCTCAACAGAAAATACTTCTTCATGTTTACCGTGCATTGCTAATGTTATATTTAGAGCTGTTTATTCGTTTACTTCCTATACATATCAATTAAACTTCATTTATTATTACTTCATCTATTATTTTTAATGTTTAATATTATTGTTTATGTTCTCACATTCTTTATTATTATTTCCTTGACTGCTTGTTGCGTTTTTTCTATACTTTCTATTACGTGTTGGCTGTAAAACATCTTGTTTTACTTTGTATTCCGAATTATATACTTGCTACTCTCTACAGGAGTCAGGTTACTTTAGGTCTCACTGCACTATTTCGATCTAATGGTACCTAATACGCGTGTCGTCTCTTTCTCAGATCGAGTCTGAGACATTATTTGGTGTAGTATAGTAATCGAAAGCTGAATTCGGTGGACGTTTGATTGTAGAATCACAAAATAAGAAATCCTTTCATTTTTGGCTGTCTAATCAATACTTACCTTAATTCGAAGTAGAGTTTCAAGTTAATCAAATGCAGTTCCCAGCGGATTTATTTTTTTCTGAACCGCTAATTTTTTCCACTTTCACTGAATGTGCGGTCATTTACGAAACAGGTAATATGAACAGTTGAAAAGAAAAACGAGCGATTTAATTGCACAATTAGCACCCTTATCTAGGAGAGTGACGTGCCGTTTTTCCACTGTGTAAGTGTGGGGCCATCCGATTCCCTAGAGGGTCGTTTCTGGCCCCTTATCGCACGGGCTAAGCCTATTTATGGTCTCTCCATAAATTAGAATAATTAGTTTACTTCCACATAAACTTTGAAAAACTCATTTTTGGAGAGACGAAAAAATGATTTCTAATTAAGAGGCCGTTATTCAAAAAACTGATAAAGGATTCGTGCTGATTCCGTAAAAAAGGGGCATTTTAACGAACATAGAATACTTTAGAGAATAAGAACGACATTCGATAAATTCTATACGAACAAAGCATTGTGCATTTGTCAAATGATTCAAAATATTTAGTGTTGACTACTTGACTCTTATTAACGAACCAAATTAAAAATGTAAAGAAAAACAACGTTTTCAAATGTATTTAAAATTTTTCTTATGCCTTTGATGAAAGAAATCGATTAAAAATTTTTCGTAAATTTTAGTGGTTGAAATTTTGTTAAATATGATTTAATTTATAATTCAAATTGTTTAAGAGTTAATAAATCATAATTTTTTATGAATAAATAAGTTAAAAAAACTTTGTTTGTGGGATTCTCAGTAGCGGCTTGTTTATTTGAACAACGGAGCTGCAGTAACCGCTGCAATTATTTAAAAAATGTGCCTTTCTGTTTTGAAATATTTGCTTTACTGAAAGTTCGCTGATTAACAGAAAGTAAAATTTATTAAATAAAAAAAATTAAGGAAGAAAAAGAATGACACAGCAAGTTGGAAATACACGAGATGGGGAAGCAAGAAAACAGCATAGAACAACGACAAAAGTCGTTTTTTGCGCCAGACAAAATGGCGCATTATGGAGATGAAAATGATGTTTACACCTCACAAAATTTCCACTGAAATAACTGCAGACGAGATTCACACTTGCTTTCTTTTTTTATAATAATTGGGCTTCCTTTTTTTCCATTTTCTTTAACCTTGCTCCTTTTTTCACGATAATTGGAGTAATTTTTATTTCATTTTAACCGGCGCAGGATATGTTGTAAGAATAGTGAAATCTCAGTCGAGTTCGTAGATGGGCCATCCAGCTCAAAGGGGGTGGAAATTTTCTTTTCCCCTTAATTCCTTTACAATTGAAAATAGAAAGAAAATTCAAATTAGGCGAATTATCGCCTTATCATGACGAACAAGTTTTACATTTAAACTTTTTTTTTATTTCGCGTCAGTATGGTTTCGAAGAAAATACTTCCGGTTAAATATGTATTATTTCATTAATTTTTTTATAAATTTCTTTTGTTTCAAATCGCTTATTAAAACAAAAATAAGCCCTTAACTTTCTAAAAATCAGTTCATATAATGATCAATATTGTATAGCAACGGATTCGGAAATCCTCCGCGCTTTTGCGCATGCGCCGGGCGGATTTATTTTCATCAAAATAGGGAGAAAGTGTAGAATGGAAGGGTGATGTTTACATTTTACTGAGTGTGATCTAACAAAGAACTCCGAAAATGCGCTTCTATGACTCATTGCCTGACTCCCCTTTCCGGTGTAAAATGGTCCAAAAGAAGTAGTCTCGGAATCCGTTGCTGAACAGTATAAGGAAGTGGAAATAATTACTATTTGAGATAAATGAACGAAATTTACAAAGAATTCCAGGTATAAAAAGATTAATTTATACTAAAAGACATTAAATACAAATACTCTTGTATTAAAATTATTTGATATGCAAATTTTGTGCAGCCCTGTTGCACTGACTGGCCGCAAGCACCTTTCAGAAACTGGAGTATGCATCATAGGCATGCCAATACTCACACAAAAATAATTTTTCAATGTGCTGATTACTTGTTTGGAGCAGCAAAGCATGCTCATAACAGGCTCTTGTGCCATAAAACCCTAATTAAACAAAACTAAACATTTCCAAAGTATTGATAGATATTAAATGTTGTTTATTAAATTTGTTTGAACACACATAAAATTTAATATCCTCCACAGTTACAATTTAAAATTTTTGTTAGAATCCTTGAGGAAAATCTTATGCAGCACTGCTGGCTTTCCACCTACATGTCTCTCTGTGTGTGTTGGCGCTCTACAGGACAGACCGTTAGACCTAGAGCAACGAAATTTGGCACAAACATACCTTGAAGGGTGGGAATGTGCACCTCCGAGCCGTTTTTTAAAATTTTAATTAAATAAAAATTAACCTAAATTTTGGCGTTTTTCCTCAATAATATCCGAACATATTACAGAACAAAAATTATTTTATACCTTCTGAAAATTTAAAAAATTATCTTTTCAATGGTATAAATTAGGTTGTCGTACGATTTCTTCTCTAGTTTTAATAAATTTTGAGAAATATTTTTTTACATATTTTACAACAATACTTTTTATTGTTGCAACGCAATTCAGACCGTTCTCATTGTATAAAAAAATATTTATTTGCGTGTTTCTAATCTAAATTGATATCTTGATGTTTAATTCTATGTTATAATAAGTATATGTTCATCCAGCTAACATGCTTCTGGAAGTAAAATGTGCCGCGCCATTTTAATGTTGAAATCAAATGCATATTTTGCAAGGGAAATAAGAGAGTGAAGTTGATGACGACAGCACGCAATTGGATGTTACATGACGTGGACAGTTACTTGAACCATTAAGGACGTTCATGAACAGATGCAAGGCTACTTATGACCACTGTATTGCCCCGAACTCGAAGCCAGGAGTGCAAGGCTACTTATGACCACGGAATTGCCCCGAACTCGGAGCCAGGAATGCGAGGCTACTGAAAGAACATGGGTTAAAAGTCTATCACAAATGAAATTTAAAATTACTTCGTGAAGGGAATCAAGAATGTCAAATTATACATAAAAGATTTAATTAAAGTTATATTCCTGGAGAACAAGCTGGTCGCCGAAGGCGGCTAGTACAAAATAAACCTAAAAAACTAAATATCTTTCCCTACCAAATAAACGAAATCAAATAATGATGACATACAGTAAAGCACCGTTTATACGTCTTTCAAGGGACTGACGTAAAATAGCGTGTAAATGAAAAGAGATATAATTGAAATTTCACTAAACAACTTTGATTACTACAAATTTAATGCTAGTAATTGAAATTATAATTAAATTTTAAAATGAAACATTTATCATAAAAGCGAGAATCATACTTTTATTACATGTCTTGAGTATTATTTACACATATTATTCATGTACATGCAGATAGGCGTTTAATTAAAAAAAATCTTTAATTGTCGTCTAACGTGCTGATTATTTCTAAATATTAAGTACAAGATTATGAATCGAATTAACTTCTTTGAATGTTTTTTTCACTATTCTTTTGACAAAAGAAATAAATTCGAAGTTCTTCAATGGAGTCCATTGCGACTTTAAAGGAAGGTGGAATAACTTCATTGTGGCTGAAATTAGCACCAGACAATTTGACGACGTATAACCAAAACTTTGCGTCGTGTAAACGAAGTAATTATTCATTACAATGAATACGAATGAATCTTGACTGTGATGAAAAGACGTATAAATATAAACGACGTATAAACGAGAAACGTATAAACGGTGTTTTACTTTATATAAATCGTATTATTATATTAAAAAAAATCTCAATTCATTGTAAATCATAAAAGAAAACATTTTAAACCAACCAATCTTATTGCTTATATAGCTTGTAAACCATGAAGAAGTTGCAAAGGGCTTTGACGGAAGGTTATATCAGAAAATATATATCACGAAAAAAAATCAAATGAAAGACTTTAGTTTAAATAATAACAAAAAACTGAGCATTTTGTTAGTATATTTTATTTGCTTATGTGAGCGAGTATAATGAAAATAAAAATATAATCCGGATAAAAAAGTCATTAAAAGCCCTGTCCATGTCGAGAATTTTTGATTAAATATCTGCTATTTAGTTCACTATTATTTGTTCCCCCTCGATTACAAATTTACTTATTTAAAATAAACAACCGCAGTGGCCTAGTGATAAGGTCTCGGCTTTCGATTCTAGGTTCTGTTTCATTAAAGATTCACGCTATATGTGAGTCTTATATACGTTGTATCTGACGTCGTGAGTCAAACGTCCTCCCGCTGGTGTGGTGTGGATGGGTGGAGATGGGGATGATGGCTCAGATGTCGTTTTTGTCCTCTGACCAAGGTTCAAAATTACGAGCTCCTCCCTAAATCTGCCCTCGTAATACTTTAAAATGGGACGTTAATATAACTAAACTAAAGAATTTTAAACAAAGCTCATAAATTTCATTAATAATCATGAGTTACATCCGTTAAGAAGCAGGATCTGGTGAGAGAATATTAATATTTTTAAGAGTTTGTCTCTTAAGGTACGCGGGCCTATTAAATATTAAATCCGTCAATATCAAATGTCTTCTGTCTTGTGTAGAAATTTGGAGAAGCAGTGCCGGCTCAGATATCGACCTCATCATCTGGCCATGGTAGGAAATTAAGGTCCATCCCTTAGTAGTCCGAGCTTAACTTTAGAACAGGATGCGATTTTAATTCTCCAATTAATTTACAACATGATTAGTGTGAGGTTATCAGGTTATTCAGGTGATCTAATATAGGATTTAAAGTTTAATTTTTCATTCTGGGTTTACAAACAGCGTAGTTTTATATTCATAATCATCGCATCGACACAAAAATATATTTAAACATGTTTTAGTTATTTTATTAAAAAATATGGATGAAAAGAATGCCTTGAAAAAAATATCCAGTGGAAATTTGGTTGTCAAAAGTAAAAAAAAAAAATAGATTAATCATTTGTTAATATGGAAAAGTTATTGTACACGAAGTAATTTTCTGCCTGTGGAAACAAGCATGGAATGAAATGAAAATTAGCTTGCAAATTATTTATCAAAGTATTTTTATATTTTACTTCACAGATGTAAGTAATATATTGTAGATATTTATTTTATTTTGATAGATTTTTGATTCTGTTAGATGAGCTCTCAAAACTGGCCATAAAATAAATATAATCTTTTCACATATATTAGACCTTTAATAGTAAAATATGCACATTGAACAAGTAATTGCAAATTATTTATTTTTATGCGATTGGTTAGGAATTAAACTGGTGAAAATTACACAAATATGCGTAAATTTTTGTCCCTTAATCTTTGATGGCGAATCAGTTGATTACCGAAAGTCAATTTGATTAATTTATTCTTTAGTTAGACTATTTTAGACTTATTAGGAAAGCTAGTCTGAAGTTTTTATTTTATTAAAAGTTTATTATCTTTAAATAGTGAATCTTTTACATATTAGATAAAAAATAAATAAGAAGTGTGGAAACCGACTCAAGGATTAATCAGTTTCATACTGCATTAACATAGAATATGCTTTGTAGGCAGATCAAATAAAAAACATCGCACAAAAGTATGACATACTTGTTTTTGTTGCCAAGGCATGGCAACTGAAATGCCAAAAGCGATTACAGGAAACGAAGAAAAATTTTTGATTTTAAATATTTGTTATTAAATAAAATTAAGCCAAGACTTATGAAAGCATCTTAAAAATTAACATAAGCGTTTATTAATATGCGTTAATATGCCGAATTCAACCAATTATAATGGGTAATTGGTTTTAAAACTTTCCGGATGCGAACCCATTAAACATTTTCGTGATAGATATTTAAGTTCGGACAACAAACAGGTATTTGGACATTGTGCACCTCATAACACATATAGCAGAAAAGCGATCGAAACAGGGCAGATTCTTTCACGCCACACACACACAAAAAAGAAATAATGACCAATAATAATGCAAGACTGCGTTCGTGTGCATTATTGTTATTACATACAAATAAAAGTACTAAATTATCAATTCATTTTCTTGGGCTTACTGTACAAATTAATTCCATATAAAATATATTGTGAATCGATGATAGTCAATTAACAAACAATTTGTGTAAGGAACATCGTCTTTGAACAGATTTATTTATTTATAACTTGCGCCAACCCTGCCTACGTGAAGGGTGCAGGTCTCGAAATGATTCGAATTTTCTTTGTGTTTTAATTCATTTTATGGCTTGTGTTTTTTGTATGTTTTTTCTATCATGCACTCTGTAAATGGAGTCATCTCTGTAGTGTGCTTTCTTTGAATAAATAACATCAATAAACGTATTAAGTTCATTATCCGATTTTCCTCCATACCAAAGAAAATGGCGAGAACAGACTTCTAAAAATAAAAACTTTCATCTTAAGTTTGATGATGAAACGTCATTTTTGAAGTATTCTTCGCGTAAATAAGAGATATGTCATATATTTTAGCTATACAGTGAACGTATTAAATATCATTGTATTTCGGTTATATTACAAAAAGAAGCACATTAAATATATTTTGTTGATTTCGCCGTTATTATTTATTTATTACTTTTAACATATTAAGTAATGACAGTTTGTTATTTCTATGAAAAGTGTGTTAAGAAACTATACAATCTGCTTAAAATGAAGCATTTTCCCAAATAAATCTAATTGCTAGAAGCCCTGCTCTATTAATAATTAAACGGCGGCATCTCTACCCGAGCGGAGCGGAGTCATTCGATCCTAATTAATGAAACGGCGATCTTTTCCCATTAAGGCAGGAGAAAAAAGGGAGTGTTTGTTTACCGCGCTGAATCCCGCTGATGAAGCGGCATTCATTAGTTGTGCGGCTAATTAAAAGTCAATTGAAAAATTCCTTTTCCCGACCTTTTGGCGAATGGGTTGGCGATCGAGGCGTTCAATTACCCGCGCTTACACACCGACCTCATCACCATTAGCGGCAAGGGCATGCAAAAAGGAACCACTCGCCACACAACGGGTGATTGGGCGTTCAGGTTCATTCGATTCTGTAAGTAGGTACAGTAGATACAGTAGAGTGTCATTTATCCGACAAAAACGGGATTGGTGTTATCTTATAAATGAAAATGTCTAATTATCGAGGGAAAAAAAGAATCAGAAAATTTTTTTTGCAAATTATCGCTACATTGTATTAAATAATATCGGTCCTTTCACACTGTATTTTAAGACAAAAAGAGAAATTAAAACAAAACAACAAACTAATCATCTAGGTCTACCATAGTAAAAATAATAAGTAACAGAAAAATAACTATACGATGTGAAAACAACAAAGAGCTTAAAAATTAAATATACAATGTCAAAACAATAAGGCAGTATAAAAATAAATTTTTGTAACTCTTTTTAGCTTGGGACAGTAAGTTGCTTCTTTTTAACCCTTAAATGCCCAGTGTTGCCTTTAAGCAACGTATCCAATTTTGTTTTCGAAAATATTGAGATTAAGACTGAAGCTCTATTGCCTGTTGTTGCCAATAGGATACGTATTGAAAATTTTATTATATCAACTTACAGTGCTGAAAAAAAAAATTATGTTTTTCACTTGAGGCTACATCTTTTTTGCTTTGTTTGTACGCTTGCGAATACGATGTTTTATTCTACAATGTTGAAGGAAATTCTTTATCCGTATTATTATTCATTAAAATTCATCCGTGTTTGACATTATAGAAGTTTATCAAGGACATTTTCTTCTGAAAAAAAGCCCAGTGTTGTCAGTTGGTAACAAACTGTTTTTTTAGCCATAAGTCGTACTTAGAGCAAAATAGGATTTTTTAAAGTATTTTCCCCATGTTTAATTCAAGAAATGAAAGTCAAAAAACATTTTTTAAAAAATCTGTCTTTTAAGGGTTAAATTGATATTTCTAAGCTGCTTCGATATCCCATGAAAAGCCTCACTTCCCTTGAGGTTCGTATTTGAGGATTTCTTTTTCTGTTCAATGCAATTCGAAGCTGCTTCCTTATAGTAGCATTTGCACCACTCTTATAAGTCATTTTAACATCACTGACTTCACTTGGTTGTGCTTCAAAACTCGTCTATTGAAGCAACAATTATTTTCTTTTAAGTTGCCCTAATAAAGCAGTCATATGGAAACAATATAAATAAAACTTTGACTGACTTGAACCTAAAAATATACGCAGAAATTAACGTAAAATATATATGCAGAAATTAACGTAAAATTTAATTCAACATTCACTATCACAGTGTTCTAAACGACTTGGAGTATGCAGGAACCCATTGCAGGGTCGGCCGTGTGTCCACCTGACCTTGACGTTCTACCGATATTGAATAAAACACCTGCGTAACTTTTAAGATTTATAATTCTTAACCGATGTCGGTTAAAACGGTATGTCTGATAACGAGACTTTACTGTACGTACACAGAAAATATTTTATACATGGTTTAACTTGTTATCGGAAACTGTCCATTTTCTAACATTTACCAACATATAACTGCATTACTTAAAATTATTAAATATTTTAAGTAATTTTTTCAGAAATCTTCCGTTAAGGAAGGAAAGTGTTAAACATCAAATTAAACTATGCTTATGAACTAGACTGGCGAAACTTGGTTTCCCCTAAATGGAATGTAAAAAGCATATTGAGAAGTAGAAAAGTTATGTAATGACTAGCTGTTATGCCCGGCGTTGCTCGGGATTAAAATACTTTCATGTCTAATATTTTTGACGTAAAAACTACTTTTGTATAGAAAATTACAATACCCAAAATTCTTTTATCGTCTGAAATGTTTTTAATTAAATTGAGAATATCAGTTGAACCAGACGATTCTTAAAAACCTCCGATAGCTAATTTTCTCCATAAATTATTAGTATTTATTGCATAAGTACTTCAAATTTTGTTCATAAATCTTGCAGTATAAGAAAGATTTTAACGGATGTTTTGGGACAATTACATAGTAAATTTTCCATCGAGAAAAAGCGTTAGAATAAATATGAATAAAAAAAAATCGTCTTCATCCGAAATTCTTCTAATGTGATCTAGCAACAGTTCTTATGTATTCTTGTTCTTCACCAATAAAAAAAAGTGTTATGAATTGTAAATTTTATACACAATTTAATTTTTGAAAAATTATTAAAATGAGGGCAGCGAATTGAACGGAAATGAAATTTGTGTCATGAGAAGCTAATTTTTTAGAACTTTTATTAGATGTAAAGACAGTTTTTGTGACATAATACATATTTTCGAAAAATATCACGGAAAATATCAAAATCTTGCTTAGATCCCAACTCACTGACATTTTAATAAGATTTGGGGCTTTTAAAAGTTGACGATTGACTCTCTTCTTATATAAAATATATTTATAAAAATAAGCAAAAATTTCAGAAATAAAGGTAAATTAGTTCAAAATCTAACCGCTGCCTAGCAACGGAGTAGCTACAAATTTGCGTTATTTCAAAATCGTCTGCACGTAATTAACAATTATTAAACTTTTAAAAATTAATAAAAATTGCAGGAAAAATGTCACAGATATAAAATTGATATCATTGAAAAGGAAAGATTTTGAAGTTTAAGATGGTATAAAAATATTTTTTGTTGAACTATTTGCTCCGAAGTTACGGCGGAAAAACGGTTTCAGTTAATTTCTAATTAACTGACTGTTTAATTAACTTTTGGACTTAGAAAAGTTCATAGGTGTCTTCCCCTTGTCTTAAATAATAAGTGTGCAAAATTTGGTGGAAAACAGTCCATTGGTTTAGGAGGAGATGTGGAACATACCCACATACATAGCCACAATGACTTTTATTTATATTAAGATGATTGTTTTAGTGCTAAAATGTTACATGTTTTATACCTTATTGCTATTGTCGTTTGAAAGCATGCCTTTTAAAGTTACTTTTAGCTATCAAGTTCAATATAAAGAAATCATTGAGAATATACTGTATATAATAAAAAATTCAAATTAGTAAATTTTTATAATTTGTAAATTTTTGAATGACATTGTACCGAAAAAGGCAGTTATTTATAACCCAAGCATACAATTATTTCTGGTAAATGAATATTTTGCAGAAAAAAATTCACAAATTAATTTTTTATAATTAATTATTTGACAGAAAATAAAGCAAATTTGATTTTTTGAAACCCCTCATTATTTCAGTAAGTCAATTTCAAATTATTAATACGATTTAAAATCAAACCATATTTCTGCATCTGCAATTTCTGTTATTTGAAAATATAATTATGAAATATATGAAAGATTTTCCTTCCATGAAATCGTGTATTGTACACGATTTCATGAAAATAAATCAAAATGAATACTTTTAACTGAATTAAAAGTTAAAATTGGGCTATAATTTTATTATGTTATAATTCAGTAACTGAATATAATTTATAAGTGAAATAGAATTCATATATAAACTTTTTCTCGTTTTTAGTTATGTGTAAAAATTTATATTGTACAAGATATTAAAGACTGGAAATGCTACTACAATTAACTTTGTTATTCAAGGAACCTAGTAGTGAAAAATTCATTTTTTAGTATTTGTTTATTTCATCGAAAATATTATTAAACTGAGAATTTTTCACCATAAAAAAAGAACTTTTTACTTTCTTGACCCTCAGCCTGTTTTTGAATTAATATTGCCCACCATGACAAAGTTATTACATTATTATTATTATTCAGCATTCACATATATATATATAAAATAATCAAAACATAATAGTAGAGAATAAAATAAAATAACAAACTTTCATATCAAATTTGAAAAGATATGGGAAAAAAAAAAAACGAAATGAAAGTATATCCGAGTAAAACGTGACCCTCCGCAATCACTGCCACGTCAACTCCCATCCTTCTGGTACGTAAAAGTTATTCTTACTTTGCTCTAATCTTATATCACATCGTGTTGTTGTTTCTTATTCCACTTATTCTAGTCCTCAGCTAGACCAAGTCCAAGAGTCCGCTCGCCCACAGAAAATCACGAACCAGGGCAGGACTGTCAAAGAGGTTCCTCTTCTCCAGCTCCATACACGAGAACAGATAGTCTGGAGTAGATTGGTGTGTATTGCACTTGAGGCACACAGGAAAACCTTTTGTCCTTGTACATTACTTTTTATGAATCACATGGTACTTTTCTTTTAATTATTCAAGACTCCTCTCTCTGTTTTTGGTTCGACATTAGGAATGAAAATCAGTGTTTTAGGCCTTACGGGGTAACTGATTGCAAGAAAATGTCAAACTTTTATATTTTAGCAATTCACAATAACTTCATCCCCTGAAGAAACGTTATTGTGCTATAATTGCGTTTCTCATTTTACTTTTTATACTCTTTCATTTTATGATTTATACTCTCTCTCTCTATATATATATATATATTCCTTTTTTCAATAGTTTTGATAGCAACAGAGTTTTTTACATGTTAACATCTAAATATTTAAACTTACCTTTTGCTCTTAGTATCGATAGTATTTTCAATTTTTTAGATTTTATTTTAGATTTGGTTATTTTGTTTAATTAATGAATTTTAGTTCATGAATTACATTTTGATATGTCTTGTTTACTTTGTTTTTCTATGTTCATTTATAACAAATTATATTTTGGTTTATATATATATATATATATATATATATATATATATATATATATATATATGTGTGTGTGTGTGTGTGTGTGTATGTTTGCTGTTTTGCTTGTGAGTAAATGTTTTATTATATATACCTTCCAAAACGGAGCAACTAATTTTATTATTGAAAATTCCAAATTTTTGGTTTCATTTTTTCAATAGTTGTAAGAGTAATATAGTACATAGAATTGTAATAGTTTTACATGTGCACATTGTATGTTTTTTGCACTTTTATTTATAGGTTCTTAATTTATAATTTGTTTAATTAATAGATTTTTAGTTTTTGAATTGAATTTTTGATGTGCTTTGTTTTGAATGTTCATATATAACAGGTTATATTTGGGTTGATATTACTATATATATATATAAATTCAATTCATGTATTATTCATTATTCAAACTAGCAAGGGATTAACAATGTTACACAACGTAACCTAAATTTTGACTATTCATTTCTCACAACCACCCGTGAGCTGAATTTACATTAAGTAAGAGATTTATGGTATTGTATGGTTAATACAAACAAATGCCTTTGAAACATCTTTTCGGAACTGCGTCTAATCGAGCAGGTTGAGTGTGGTTCCTTCCTGCTTGACGGGGGCGGGTCCTTCTTAATGAGATAAACATCGTAATGTGCTGAAATGACATTATGGGGTCTTAATTGAGAGGCGCCAATTAAGCCTCCACAGGTAGACAACAATAACCTTTCCTCGCCTTAATGAACACGCCCCCGCCCACCCCTACATTTTTTTTAACTCGGAATTTCTCTTTCCCGCTTTCTCGGTGAAGATTAGTAGACAATTGAGTGACTTTACTGTCATTGTGATACAGTCTGCGGATTGTTTCTGTTTTTAGAACATTGTTTCAGCTGAAGTCCATTAAGTGGGAAATTAGAAGGTATTATAAGAACCAATGTTTTATTTTCATTACGATAAAAAATTTCGTGTTTAGAGAAAATAAGCAATGGATTCTGATTCTGATTTTTTTAATAAAAAATAATTGTTTTTAAAGAGGTAGTTCTATTCAGTTCTCTGATTTTTTTAATAAATGCAAAACTATTTATTTTTTAGAGAACAAGAATTTTGACAGGCCTGCATCGACTGAATATTTTTTTGAAAAAATCACCAAAGAATTCGTCAGAATATCTAATGCATAACAAGAAATTCGTTTCAGAATACGAAATTATGTTAAATTCAAGAATTTGTTAGAATAATGTAATATTCTCTGAAACTTTCAAGGCCAATTCCTTATGAAATACATTAATTTCACACACACGAAGATTTTCAATATGTACCTCTGATTAGCTTTTTTTGACGTGTTGCAAAAATGATTTTATTAGGTTTTATACAGTCAAAGGCTTTCGATTGGCTTCAATAAATTTAATCTAAAATTATCCAAAATTATTTTTTCCATTGATATTTTGCCAGTTGTATTTTTATTTCGACATTTTTGTTTTTCAGAAAAAAATTCGAAATCTATCCATCGAAAAAAACTGTTTTCAAGCCAATATAAAAGGTGAAAAAACCCTCTTCAATGATGCTAGTTTGATGCAACAATTTTTCTCTCATTAACACGTTTTTTAAAAATTATTTCTAACTATAGGCATTATAATTTTTACGCAAATAATTACGGAAAATTGCAACTCGAAAAGAAAGAAATAAACGAAGGAATTAAAAATATAAACCAAATTTTTCGACAGTAAGAATATTGAAATCATTTTCGTAAATGTCGGGTTTCGTAGTATACTAGTGAAGAAAATGGAATATACGGTTTGGTGAAATATCTCTCCCGTTTGTGGATTTTCAACGAAATATGATATAGTTTTGCAATTTCGGTGTTTAGAAGCAAATACCAAATTTTATCCATTCTGCTCTTGTGTTTTTAAGTCATACTTTTCATGTACCCATGGTCAGGCCTGCAAATACATTGACATAATTTTAAAGCCTTTTCGGTCTCAGGATAGTTTTAAGCGTCGAATTGCATTGAAATGTCAACTGCTTTGGTGATTATAGTTATTTACTAGCAGTACACGCACGGAGCTGCCCAGGAATCAGGACTTCAACAAAATAAATAATGATACTAATAATGATAATAATAATAATAAAAACGCCCTCAATGACATGAAAAAGTTCTGGAAACAAAACAAAAAATACACATTATTGATTTTCCCGCTAATTTTTCAAGTGTAGAAGAACAATACAGAATGTTAATCCGAAACAATATTAAAAAATTGCAACGTGAAAATGATAAGTATACAGAAAACAAAATATGCGAGACATAACCACGTTAAGACACTGCCGAAAATAATAATCGAAGTCATTCAGTTGAAGTTTATGACGTATCCTGCGCTCTGCACCGTCAGCCAATGAAATTGCAACAATGCATGTTGGGAAGGTTCCGGAGAAACTTCCGCTGGAGAATGTTCGCTAGAGAAAAATATCTTTCAACTGACCCGGAAAAAGTAATTAAAAAAACGGAAGAAGATATTTTAACCGTTTTTGTTTTAAATCCGACAGAACCGTTACAATTATAAGCTGAAAAAATTAAAAACAATAGTGTTATTAAAACGTTAGATGCAGCAAATTTAAAAACAAAAATAAAATTTCGATGGCGAAATTGACTATTTTTAGAAAATTTCTCAAAATTCAGTAAATTACGTTTGAAGCTCAAAACAAACTTAATTAGAAAGATAATTGTTTGTTTTATCTGATGGTGCATTGATTGTTTTTCAACGATCATTAGAAAAGATACTACAGCCGTAAACATGCCAAAAATGACCCAAAACAACACAAAACCTTAAATAAAAAATTTTCTAGATTAAATGTTAAAATTCTGTCGACTACCTTTGTGCCAAATTTTATGGCTGTGAGTGCGATATATTCGTTTGGACATCGTATGCATGTACGCACACAAACATTGCCTTTTATAAGTATAGATATAATACTTAGTTTACGCAAAAGTAATAAAAAATTGAAGAGAGAAAATGAAGAAATTGAATTGACATAGAAAAAAAACACCTATTAGAATCTTACTTTTCTTGTTTTCTTTCAGCATTGTGCTATATAAGTTTTCGCGCCCTATTATTTTTTCGAATTATTTTCGTGCAAACGTTTATGTAGCAATTCCTCGATATCATTGAGATTAAATATATTCCTACAGATCTCACCAAGAGTTTTCGAATAAGAAAAAGAGGAAAAAATAATAATTTGTTTTAACTTTTTAAAAAATTGTATTGCTGCAAATAATTTTAACAAATCAATTTTTATTTAATAACATTTAGTAAAATGCACCAACGTTAATATTTGTAAAAAGGGAACTATAGTCGAAAAAAAATACATTTTGCGGATATGCTTTTCCTAAAGAAGGCCTCCGTTTTTCATCTGTGAATTCATAGAAGGACTCTAGTAAAAATTGATACTAGATGCACATAAGAGTTCTTCCTGGAAAAAGGCGCACTTACCATTCTGTTATCGGAAGCTCTGTGATGGGTGCGTTGAAGCAATCTTCCATTTCCCTTCTATGACTCTCTTTTTAACCTGAAAGATAAGAGAATTTACTTCGGAGATTGCAGTACAAAGATACAGATTTTATACTCTAGGTTTACAGTAAATACATACAATAAGTGTTACGACATTTTGGGAATAGTTATTTATTTCTGACTCGAATGTATTTTTAAAAACATTTCTTTATTTTAAATCATCGTTCATTTTAATTTATTTGTATTTTTGTTTCTACAGTAAATCTCTGATTATTTGCATGTAAAGGCAACCTTCACCAGTACGCTTGTAAGCCAAATGTTAACTTGGTAGCGAAAGTTAGCGCAGTTGCGAATTGATCTTAACGAGCATTTTCTCCAACTAAGGCGATTTGTTACACATATATTTTTCATAAAAATGCCAGAAGATACTAGTATATGCGAAAACTTTCAAAGTGAGATGACTATTGGAGTAAAACTCAAGGCTACTATTGACTCAACTCAACTGCGAGATATGCGTTGTTAAAAAAGTGAGTTCATGCGATTAACTTATAATATTTTAACATGATAATGTTTTTAGACTGCCATTATTTCTTTGAATAGAGTAACGTAGAAAACGTTACACACAGAATGCAACGGATGATGCAATCAAGCCAGACGAATCAAACCTACGATGTCTCGGACTTCGAATTTTTTAACAAATTTTGTTGTCTCGATTTATCTCTTCAACTACCTTGGTCACCAACTTTACAAACAGAAACTATATAGGTATTTTTTGTCTTTTTCTGAACTTGAATCTCATTCTTAACCGATCAAAAATGTGTTAAGAACCGATGCAACATTTGGAACATAGCGGTCACTGCAATGCCAGAAAGCAATAATTTACAAAATACAAACGAAAAAAAGCGTCATGATCTTGATTTTCTCAAAAACAATCAACAGAGTATTCAAATTAAATTTTAATCGACGACAAATGTATAACTGACCGTAATTTAAATAAATTAACAGCAATTCTAACAACTGGAATTTAGTCTTTTAATTCGTATTGGATCTTCTTGTCACTCTAACATATGATGGAGTCTTCAATACTTTCCTTTTCTACCTGAGCGTTAGTATTAGCATCATCCACTGAGGCATTTAATAAAATGTTTGATTAACGACCCGTTTTGAAGCTTCCTAAAGATTATTTTGGGATTAACATCAGAAGTTTGAACTTAGGTTATACGTCGTGGAAGACACTACTACATTAACTCTCCATTTTTCGCAATATGTAATAAATACGCATGAAGTATGAATCTATTTGATGTTTGTAACACATTACAATTTGAATTTACGTTCTCATTAAGACTAATTATTATAGTTTTAAAGGAAAAATTATCAAAACTGGATCAAGATATCGTCGCTTGACAAGCAACTCCACCAATCTCAATTTTCAAAGTTTTAAAACTGAATTTTAGGCTGTCAAAACCGAATATTTATGCTTTTTTTCATATCTGGTACGAACATGCAATTTCATATTCATACCACATGCAAAAATCTCCATAAATATTCGTTGTTGGCTACGAAAAATTCAGATTTTTTTCTTTCTCTTATAAAACTTGGGAAATTGAAAAAAGTGGTGTTGCTTGTTAAGAAAAAGCATCATAGAATAGATATATATCCTCTAGATACATTATGACTATTTAAGGATGAAAATGATTGCGACTAACAGAAAGTTAAACTGAAACCACAGAAGCTGATGAGGGAAACTCTCTAGTTTATCAAGAAGTTGAGAACAAACAAATTTTAGAAGGTATTTAGAAAAAATTTAATTTTTTTCCATAGTTGTCCGTACTAGGAAAGGAATAACAGCCACCATTTGACCAAAAAATGATAAAAACCATTCTTTCTCCTCCCATTCCTCGCCCCGCAAAATATATTGTATTTCTTTTTTCCCGTCGACAAACTAGGGGAAATGGAAAGAAAAGAAAGTGCTAAAGAGAGGCCGAATTCTTTCGTTACAAACTTTTTTTCAGTATAAGTCGGGGGGGGGGGGGGGTGTTGTTTTTCCTTCTTTCCCCGGAGGAAATGAATTTCTGAGAGCAAAGCGCCAATTTTCGAGACACTGATATTTTCAACGTTAAGTTAATACTTCACTTTCGGTTGTCTCAAATCCCTCGATGTTTCTAACGAGATTACGATGCCCCCTCTTCTCACCCCCTTTTCGACCGGATTTCATTCCGTTTCGATTTCAATGAAGAGACGGGTTCTCTATTAAAAGACAAAAGATTCCTTGCTTGTTCTAAACGAAGTCTTCTTGAATTTTTACTGTTCTCTCTCCTTTCTCGCACAGAAAAAAAAAATTAAGATCTGAGTTTTAAAGTAAAAATTTCTTCATGGCTCTAGACCGAAAAAAAGAATAAAAATTAATGACATAAATCTAATCAATTATTGCAGCTACAAAATATTCTTATTAGTTCAATCCTGATTGAGCAGTTTCCGAAGAATTAATCTTTTCCCTCTAGTTAGAAAGGGAGCTTTAAAGCAGGCTAGATTATGGCTGATGTAACAGAACAAGCAATTTTCTACCAATGCAATGCCTTTTTACAATACAATCCATTTTTATTAATGCAATGTAACTGAAAATGTGAAGTATTGCAGAACTATTTCCTTATACTGTATCGTATAAGGTTTAAATCATTATTTCTTGTCAATTAAAATGTATATGCTTTATATTTGTCACATAAGACGCGGGAAGAACAGCGAAAAAAATAATATTCCATCTCTGTATACCGATTACTTTGTATCTGTTTCGATGCTATTATATAAAAGAAAAATGTATTCTAATTTTGATATCATTTTTGTCTTCTAAAATAATTGTCTTTCTCAATACTGAAAATTCTCGAACAGTTGTGAATATTGAATTCTCAATGACTAATTGTTTAAACCAAATTCAGTTTCTTTTAGCGGTTTGCCATGTGTTTTACTATCACGGTTAAAGTGAGCCATTATAAATTTCAAGCAAGATATTCAAATCAAAATTTTATTTGAGTGCGACTAATATAAAATACTAAAAATTGATGCCGATTGTCAGGATCATACATTTAAGAGTTAAAAAGCTTGTTTCTAATTAAAAAAATTAATTTATTTATAAAATTAAAAAATGATATAGAAAATTTAATTTTTAGTTTTATTAGAATTTAAATTCAACTATACAACTAGAAAATGTATTTTAAAATTTCAAATATACATACTAATAGAATTTTTATAAAATATTTCCGAAGTTATGAAAAAAATTTGATGAAATGCGTATTTTACCTTATATAGCTAAATAGCATAACTGCTTTAAAAACTTCCAAATGATTTGATTGATTACGTCATTCGTAATATATACTCATCTTTTAGTGACGATCTAAGATAAATTTCCTCCCTTTATTCTCTTTTAGTTTTCTTATTTTTTTAGTCACTCATGTCCGGAATTTTTCATCTTCTTGAATACTTCATCGGTGTATTCTCCATGAGGATCATTCTATCTATGCATTTTTCTACTTTTCGTTTACGAAGAAGTAAAAATGAAATATTTTGAAATTCGTTGAAAATGATAATCGTATAATGCATATATTTTTAAAATTTTGTTGTAAAGAAAAAAAATCTCAAAAGAGTTGCATATTTTAAAGTTTCCAAAACTAAACTTCAGGTAGAATATCACAACAATATTTGGCAATAAAATATTTTGAGGGGATATCTAGCCATACATTCGTTTATGCAGGTTAACTTTTCAAACAAAATTTATACCACCTAAACCAAATTTATTATCACTAAAGCAATGAAAAAAAATTATGATGAAACGTTGTCATTATAATATTATCTTCTTCTCACATCTAAATGCTATTTAAAGCATATATTATTCTCAAAAAATTTAAGAATGGCAAGTGAACAAATTTCTCTACATCAAAAGGAAAAGTTAAAATAGTATTATTTATTTAATTTTTTTGCTTCAAAGTTTAAAGCTATTTTATAGGGTACTACTTTTAGATGTGTGATAGGGTTAAATGAGGTCAAAATCAAAACTCATTAATCAATAACCGGAAACGTTGCATAATTTGTACGGAAAAATTTTAAAATCCCTAAATGTTGGAAATGCCAAAAACGACAGGAGGAAGAGGTCAATTGTAACAATAAAACTTTATTGTTCCAAATTGGTGTTCGTTTTCAGCAATTTATTCCAGAAAATCAAATTGGGTGAAATGGACCAATGATGAAAATTTACCACTCAACCTTTCGCTCTTTCTCTTTCGACGAAATTTTAGTTTAAAAATTAGACGGATGCGATGAACTTATTTGTAAATTAAATATCCATCTTATTCGATTTCAAATGGCGAAAATCGTGGCATTTAATTCTCTTTAAAGAATATATTGAGTACTTTTTTAACCCATAAATGCCCAGTGTTGGCTTTAAGCAACAGAGCCAAGTTTGTCTTCTAAAATCTTGAGAATAAGATTGAAGCTCTAATGCCTGTTGTTGCCAATTGGATACATACTAAAATTTGTATTAAATGAATTTGCAACAAATAGATGAGAGCCTGAGTGCTGATAAAAAAATTAAATAGATTGATTTTTTTCATTTGAGGCTGCATCTTTTTTGCTTCGTTTGTACGCTTGAGAATACCATATTACGTGAGGACATTTGTTTCTCTTTTTTTCTCTATTATGGGCATGGGGTAAGTTTATATTTATGAAGGCTACCTCTAAAAAGACAAATGGCTGATATTTTAAATCAATCTTACTAGCGTTTTTGTTTGTGTTTTGTCTTTCCTCTTTCGAAATAATGCTTTTTGATGTACAGATCTCCTTTGCCTTTTGTAGGGAAATTTCTGGCTAAGAGAAGCTATGTTTGGCGTAATGCAAGCTTCTTACAGAAAAATTTCCCAATTATTATTTTGAATCCATTTCGAATAAAGTCCTTAGCCCTTGAAAAAATAGACTAGAATGGATTCCTTGTTTTTTTCGATTACCTCTGTCTTTATCTTTGTTTTTTTGGCTTTCTTTGTATGATATTGATTTCCATATTTTATTCTAGAATGTTGAAGGATGTGTGCTTATATATAATATTATAGAAATTTATCAAGGAATTTTTTTCTGAAATATAGCTCAGTATTGTCAGTTAGTAACAAACTGTTTTTTAAAATTAAACCATACTTAAAACAAAATAGGAATTTTAAAGATATTTTTCCCATGCTTTATTCAAGAAATGAAAGTCGAAAACATTTTTAAATAACATTTTAGAAAATCGGACATTTAAGGGTTAAGATAGTGCTTTCTAATGCACTCTTTCTTATTTGGTTCATTCGATAACAGAGTTACAGTGAAAGAATGAAATATCTGATATTCTTAAGTAAAAACTTATACATTTCAATTTAAAAAATGAAATGAACATTACTTTCAAATGTAGGTTCTTAACGAATTTCCTCATTTCTGAATATTTTGGGCAGTAATATTAATAAACATTGTGTTAACTAACTAACTAAATAATGAAACCAATATCATATTTCTTATACTTGATATAAAAGGTGTAACTTTTGTGTACCATGTAAAAGAAATATTATACACTTTTACATTTGTATAAAAGTAACTTTTGTATCAAATGCATAAACTGTACAGCAGATCTAGAAATACCATAAAAATTATATTTTTCAATAGATTCGAAAAGTTTTATTGCCGTTCATGCATCTCAGGGGAGGGAGGGGGGGGGAAGATAACAACTGGATAAAGAGTAGCCACCAAAAATTTGAAACAAATGAAAGAAGTCTTTACTGGGTTTTATTCAGCAATTTGAGAAATTTTTTTATGAAATGGTTGCAACATGAAATGTTTGATATACTTTAACATGAACACCATTTTACATTCCAACGACATTGCAGTAAATTCTTTTCATCATGCGTTGCATTTATCTCTTTAAAAATAGCTTTAGATATAGCCATGCTCGACGAAATGACTCTTCAAATTAAATTATGTGTTTGCATAAATAGTTTCCACCTCATGTTATTAGCATGTTTAAAACTATCTTTATAGTATTCATTTTTATCGTGTGAATAATTTACGGACATCTTGTATTTGACAACACCCATTCTTTTTTGCATTCATGATTATTTTCCATACTTTTCTAACTACACAACGCGTCGCGGTGGCCTGTTGGTTAGGTTTCGGGGTCGGTGGGTTCCCGGTTCGAAATCCGATTCTACTGAAAATTCGTCGTGTGTGTGGGCTTGTTGCACGTTAAATCATACGTAGGGGGCCAAACGTCCTCCTACTGGTGTGGTGCGCAAGTCTGGAGAAGAAGTGCCAACCCAGGTGTTGTCCTCGTCATCTGATAGCGGTTAAAATTATGAGGTCCGAGCCAAAATAGCTCTCGTGTTGCAACAAAATGGGACGTTAATATAACTAAACTATTCTAACTAGACAAATAATTGGCGGCCAGTTTTATGTGACAATTTTTGATATCTTATCTCGTTCATTCATGAATATTTCGGGCGTTATGCAATTACTAGAGACGCAACTCTATTGTTTTTCTCATCTCAAATACGGGATGATGTAAGCGAGCTCCCCCTTTTGTTCCAGGATTTCTCCTTCACCTTTCGGAGTCCGATCCGAAAAATCTCCTTGTCAGCGCTTTCCTACCCATCTGTTGCTCTGGCAGAGATGACTGAGAATTTAATTCACTCCTTTTTTAGCTTTCAAAACAGACGGAGGATTCCAGGAAGTGTACAGCGGCTTACGTTTCCGATGTAATGGTGCGAGCTGGCTTTCTTGAAGGTCATTTTAGGACTGGGTTAATATAGAATGAATACAGGTGTTTCAGAATGGATGATCCCAATGTGATTCTTGGTCAGATCGCTTTATTCATTCTTTTTATTTATCGTTTAAGAAAAAGAGAAAGTTCTGCAATAGTAAAAAAAAAAAAAGAAAAAAAAAGAGATATTGACAGATGTCGTTCTTGAAAAAGCCATTTTCGAAATTTTGTTTGTGTGCCGTCTATTTGCCTATATGCATATGAACAAGATAACTCAAAAGACGTAACGAGTTACATGGTTGAAATTTGTCATGTGTCCTTTCATCAAGACTGCAGATCTGTGTCAAAGTTTATATCATATCCGACATAGAAAGAAGAAGGGGAAAGTTGGGTAAGATGGCGACCTTAAACTTTGGGGATTTTTCCTGACTTCAATATTCGTTGCAGGACGATTATTGTTTCGACAAAATCTTCTTCAACTCTTTATTTTAAGGATATATTTTTTTAAATTTTTATCTTCAAATTTGAGACCCCAAAATTTCACTTTACGAAATAAAAGTCATTTTCGTTATCATACCCGCACAGTCGGGTAAGATGACGAACTGAGATAACAATTTAATTCAACATCCATATGCTGTCAAAAACTATTTAAAACTGTTCAGGTTACATCTTGATCATAACAAATTGCAGATAACAGAAAACAAAGATAATCGGACTAAAGTAACAACACAAAACAAATGAAAAATTATTAGTCGAATTTGAGATTCAAACCTTAAGAAATGAAATAAATTAATTACAAAAATCTCTTCGCCTTGGGCTTGGATTTTGTTCTAGCCAGTACAGGTAAAATGGGGCCAGAGCTTTCACAGCAAACATTGGAATACCAATTCCGTTTTTCCTTGCTCACTGCAAATGATGCATTCTTCATTATCGAGGTCCTCTAGGTCCAGATTGTCGTCAACGTAAAGAAATTCAAATGAATGAATTGAGTCTTCAGACTCAGAACATTAGAAGCCGAGGTGTCGCTTAGCTACTTTCTTCTTTTTTGTAGAATTTTTAGCAGGTTTGTTTCGTTTAGTCTTATTAACTTCAGCCCCCTTCAACTTTCACAGTTTTCGCTTATCTTCTTCTTCCTCCATCATATTTTTTAATGAGCTGCTCATGCAATGTTTGGATTGGTACAATGAAATGGAGTGCCAGTGAGTTGCAGGAAGGGCAAGTGGCAGTCAGGTAGCACGACGAGCTCATAAATTAACGCGGAGGGGTTCGTGATCTTACCCTCCACCTAATTTGTCATCTTACCCGACTTCGCCTTTTTTATTTAAAAAACAACATTGAAGGACATCAGTTCATCAGACAAATTAAAATAATACATCATTGAAAACGTTTTGATTACATCTTTACGAATTTCAGAAGTATAAATCAAAAACATTTACTTCGTGAACGCTATCTCTTACCAATTAACACCCAAAAGCACATTACCACATACTGTGAATCACACTAATAACGGCTGGAATCTTTTGGTGTAACACCTGTAGCTGGTCGCTATAGGTCTCTGATGATGCAGAATTGGGGCATTCATCTAGGGAAATTTTTGAGAAAATCAAATTCATCACCTTACACTCTTCGTCGTCTTACCTGACTTACCCCTACTTTGACTAAGCATTTATTCTGTTATCTTCACTGAAGTTCAAAGCCACATAAAAATGTGCTATGCTTCCGAAAAAACATTTTAAACATACGATTGCCAGATATTGATGAAAATATAAATTTGTGCTTTTATATTTATATACATTTATTATTTGTTGTGTGTATTTATGAGCCAGTTGTCATTCATATCAAAGGAAAATAAAGCTTTCATTGCATAATTACAAAAAATTTTTAAACCAGCGATCATGCTGATAAAAATATCAGATACATTTTTATTTGTTTTGTCTATTTTTTATATGTGCTTTGTCAATAATTGCGTTGTAAAATATTAAATATTATAGTGAAAACATTAAACACATTTATGTGCCAGTTATCTTGTCAATAATTTAAAAAAAATGTTTAATTGTGAAAATTAGCGATAAAAGTACTGCAATCGAGCTGCCATCAGCAATGGCAAAAATAGTAAATTTCCTAAATACTCGCAGGAAAATACCAAAATTACCGAATAATGACAGCTATTAATAGGAAAGATAAATTTCTATGCTCCTAATAGGGTTTTTGTGAAAGCCAATCGAGAATGTTTGGTTGCATAACACATAAGAAAGCTCATACTTGACTCTACTTTATAGGGAAGCGTCGCAGAATTTGGACCATTTGGACATTTTTTAATGTGCAGTAATGGAGAGGGTATATTAATGGAAAAAAGTAGTAGGATTTGTCAGTTTAGAACGAGTCATCTGTACAATCAAGGAAAATGTTTGCCCAAATTAGACCACCAATTTCTTTAAGCACAGTAAAAGTCAAAATATTTTTTTATTATCAAATTCACACCAGTACACAATGAATGAACCCAAACATGATATTTTATGCACTGTATCACTTCCTCTTCTCCTTTTGTTTCCTCACAAATGATACAAATGAAATGTATAATTAACGGTTATACTTTTTGATCCAACATTTGATGGCTTTAGTGTCCTATTATTGTTTATTTTGCTTTGACTTGTTCCAATTCCAATTTATGTTGACTACTAGCGGTGATAAACTGCTTTCTGAGTTATTCCTGGAGTTTAAGATAATTACCCCATTGATTTAAATGGTCCAATTTTGGCAACCGTTTGTGGTCCAATCTAGGCAACCTTTGGACAACAACAAAAGAATTTCCTCTAACCTAAATTTTAAACTATTTTCATAAAATGATTACAGTAAATTGTATCTAAAGAGGTTTCTTATCTGATGATTTAATAACATATTTTCTTCTTAATTTAGAATAGCGCGAGGGCTTTTTTCTTTTTTTAAAAATAATTAATGGATGATACATGAACACTGGCCCTGTAACTGTACGCTTTCGCTTAAAAATGATTTCATACACCTAATTTGGATCGTTATTACATAATCTGACTATTTTACGCCCCAAATTCTATAGAATTGAAGTTACGATATCAGTCCACTCTAGGCTGTAAATTCGGCGACTCGCCCCTAATTGTAATCCTTAAATGGAACAATACGAGGCAGTCTAGAGAAGCGCTATCCCGATTCATATACACTTGTATATCATGCTAAATACCGCCTTACATGTTTTTTCCCCTATGTTTTAAATATTTATTTACTATATATCAATGTATATTAGCCGCGACTGTGTTGTTTGTTTGTTTTAATTTGTGGCTTCCTATATTCTTTTTTCCATTTTCTTCTTATTATTATTTTCTTTATTATTATTTTTATTTGAATGCTATTTAGTTGCTACTCAAGAAATCGTGTATTGGAAAGTCTGAAATTTTGTATAGGGAGAAATTGTGATAAGAAATTGTGTACAAGTTGATTTAACCTTTTTCTTGTGATGCAGTGTGTTGTATGGTTAGGTTTTAATTTGGGGTTTCCTGTATATGTTGCTTTTCTTTCTTTTCTTTCTCTTTATTATAATTATTTTATTTTAATGTTATTCAGTTATTACTCAAGAAATTGTGTATAAAAACGTTTGAAAGTGCGTATAGGAAATTTGAAATTGTGATTGTGTTGGTTGTTTTAGCTTTTGTCCTATGAAGCAGTATACCTTGTGTCGAATTTTTGTGCTCGAATTTGCTGGCGTTCATCGGAACTGTCAATGGCTCGAAATTTGTATGTTCGTAAGCACAGGTCAAATAACTAGTTATTATAATTACCTGATATAATCTCCGTTAATTAAATATGATAAATGTTAACATTGCAGTTTTAAGGAATGGGCGCTCATTATAAAATGGTTAAAATATTTTATTTGTAGTAAACGGTATGAAACTAATACCAGCTGAGTGAGCAATTTTCCTGACATCAAATTACTTAAAAGTGCCTTTCAATACAGGTTATATCTTACAAATTCAAACTTTGCACGAAATGCTATACACGATTGCTATCATAACGCCCCGACACTACTGAATACCATGCGTATATACAATTGCAGAATTTATGGTGTCTGCAAGAATAACTATAGACGCAGCAAGTCCATATTTAGGTCACTGCATTATGGCACGATACATTATTATTCATTTTTTTAAACATACGGTAAATAATGGGTTAAGCTATGAATATTAAATGAAATATTGAATTATGCATCATCCACAATACAAATAAGGTCAAAATTCTATAGTCCGCTGTTAGTGGATATCATTGGATTTAGTCACACTTTAACGAGTGAAGATGACTCGACCAAACTGTAATTAGTTTGAATAATTGACTCACTGTCTGGGTTGTATCAAGTTTTATTCAGTTCAGATAATTTGGATATCGGTGCAGATTAATTAATTAGGAAAATATGGTAGATTTTTATTTAATACAGATAACTGAAGAACTTGCCATGTAGCATAGAACAATAACGATAAAAATAGCAATTCTTGAATAACAGTTGGAATACTAGGGAATATCATTGGATTTTGTCAACCAGTGAAGAAGACTCGACCAGACTGTAATTAGTTTGAATAATTGACTTCAGGGTTGTCGGATAATTGTGGATATTATTGCAGATCAACTAATTTGTAAAATCTGGTATATATTTATTTAGTTCAGATAATTTAAGAATTTGACATATAGTATCGCACAATCGTTATAAATAAAGGCGATTCTTGAATAATAGTAGACGTCCAATTCGTGGCATAAAACAGTGAACGTTAGATAATTCAGTCTTCCTCTGCTTAGTCCAAAAACCGATTTATCAGACATTCTGACATAAAAATGTGATAAAAACAAACCCATTTTGCTGATCTTTATAAACAGAGAGGACAAATCTTATAATGGTAAAAATATACTTTTTATTATTTGGATATTTTACGATTAAAAATAATATATGCGGTTGATGAGTTGAAATTTCTGTCAACCCAAACTATAAAAGCATTTGATGTTTGAAAGCTTTATGTATTTGTTGGACACATCTACTTATCAGTTTCATGTTTGGCATTCGCATTGCTCAAACAACTGGATCCATTCACCGCTGCAAACATTGGGACATGGCTCTTGGCTCCGTTTTCACAAAGAAAAAAAGAAAATCTTTCGTTTCCGAATCGCACAAAGAAATTTATGTGTCACTCCGAAAATTCGCAATTTCAAACCTGTCAAGTTTTAAAATGAAATCTAAAATGAAAGCATCTCGGGAAAGGAAAAAATTCCATCTGAAAAGGAAAACAAAAAAGGAGGCCAGTCAGCGAAAATCCGGGACCGACCCCTACTTAACCCTAAACAAGGCCTATTTTAAAATTCCCCCTCCTCCCGAACTGTTGCCATTCCGGATGTCAGAAAAAAGAGGGACCCGTATCGATATCATCGCTCGGAGTTTAAATAAAAACGTTATCTGATGTCAGTTTTTCAGGGTTTCGGTTCTTGTCGGGGGATTTCGACTTTTAGGTGCAAAAATTACGACTGTCGTTTATTTCCCCCTACCTTGAGCTGGACAAGGGAACCACGTTTTCTTGTTTCTGTATATCAGCGAGGATCACATAAAAAATGTTAGGTTTGAAAGTGATAACTTATTGAATTATAAGTTTTGCTTGCAACATATCGCGAATAGATTTAACCAGACATCGTATGGTATCGGATATCAGATATATTATGAAATTCGCAGTACCTGAATTACTTTTTAAACACTTGCCGTTCAGTTGTATAAACCGTGTATTTTGCTTAGAAAATTCACATTTCCGCCATTGTGATTGTTTCCCGAACCGAATTGGAATGGACTTTGAATGTAAAAAAAATTTTACTGATAGATGCTAAGTAAAAATCATTAGGAAAATTTTACTTAATATTTTTCTGAAATGTTTTTAGATTAGATTTCTTAGATTTAGAGATTTTTATTTTAGATTTCTTGTTATGCTTGCTTTTGCTTCAAAAGGATTGTGTAAATCATAAAATGCCTCCTTTTTCAATCTAATTTATACCTAATTTAAATTCATTTAAAATCAAACCAAACTGTTGTTTGTATGTCTCGAAATTTTGGCGTCATAAATCTCTATTACGAACTTGCACGAACTAATAGTACGATGGACAGAAGAAGGGGAAAAAACGCTCATTCCATTCCCCCTTTTTTATTTACCCTATTAAAAACATTTTTAAACACATGAAAACGTTCTCGCGTAATGTCTCTATTACAAAGGCGTAAAAGAAACAAGATCTGTAAAGTGCAGAGAGAAAGTTGGTTTCGAAGTCTATATATTTGTGTATCTTCATTACAAAGATAATTAGAAAGATTCATTGCATCTTTCAATGGGACATTAACATTTTTCATTGCTTGGGATGTTTTTAGATAATTTATTTTTAAGAAATCTAGAAAGTCACGTAACAATATTGGAAATCGCCAACAAATAAATATGCGTTTTAAGCCTTCTGTTCTTAGGATTAATATTCCTAAGGCGACTTTTTGTATTAAATCGATAATGCTCATTCATTCCCTACCCACTCCGAACCAACCTGCCAAAATTGGTGAAAGTCTTATAAAACATCGGGTGCATATGGAAGCTGCAAAATTTGGATTATTCTCTTAGATATACAACGATTCTAAATTTGAAACGTGACATCCAGCCCATCTGTTATACTCATTTGTGTATAATAATGAATCTGTATATAACTATAAGTACCTGATATTTCTGGCTGTGCATGAGACATTTGCTTTTTCCTCATCTCTTTTCCGGTCCTCATTTGATATATCAGAGATTCAATTATCCGTTCACAAAGAAGACGGGACCCATCGCTCAAGGAAAGGAGGGGAGGGAGGCGTGCGGATATTAATCGCTCCTCCTTGACCGGATATTGCGGCCTAAAGAGAAGAAGCCGATCCATTTCCGAGCGGTCAATCGGTCGAGATGACCTACGCCGGACACTCGAAGGACAACCGGACTCTCGAACCGCCCAAGGACCTTCTCTGTAAGTAAGCTCTACAAAGTGACAGGAAAAAGTGAATGGTTCATAAAGAGATAGGGTTGTAGGTGGTTTTGGAAGGCTGATATCCCTAGATTACTTCGAAAGGAAAATGGGAAAAACAAAGGAATGGGATGAACAAAATATTTCCCTTTACATATTATTTTAATATTTAATTTATTCTGACGATAACCGTTAGTGTTAAGCGATTGAATTAGAATTCATCGTCGCTACTTTAAAAAAATTGAGAAAAATAAGTTTTCAACAAAATATAAGAAAGGCGAAATAAACAAACTATTGCAAGAAATAACCAGTGGAAATGTTCTCTCTCGACTTATTTGTATAAGGGAAAGTGGATTAAAACCGGGTACCTAAGACTCGAAGGCCTGTTGGAGCTAAAATATTCGACATACAGATTGTCAAATTTTATTAAAATATTCATTGTTTATTGGAGTACAATATATCTTTCAAGAAAAGTCATAGTTTTACTACTTTTTTACTAATGACGTTTTTATAAAAAAAGTTATACCATACGATTTTACCCCACTAGAAAAGTCAAACCGGGTACACATGTTAACTCTATGGGAAATTAGGAAAACTCGATTTTCTATGGAAAAGTAGCAGGCATTTTAGGTTTGTATGACAATTTAAGAATATTAGTGACAAAATTCTCACGTAAAGAAGTTGTCTTCTTCCTCCACGCCACTGCAGCTTTCGTGGGTCCGGCTACGACAGTTTCTAAATTGGATTAACCCTTCTCACTTATTACAATTATAAAATACATCATTAAAAGTAAAACATCAACGTCTGATGTGTTTTTATCTTCTTCAACGGAGGAATTATCATTACTGACTATCCCTGTCTTACGCCACTCGGAGTTCCCGGTTTTACCCCGGCAGAGGTTATAAAAAACGGAATAGAACCCCGCAGATATTGGGCTAAATCTCTATTGTTTGATAGGGTATAAATCCTTAGTAAATGTACAATAAGCTGTACTAAATATAGTACAGCTATAGTGATTATTAAATAAGGATGGTATAAAATCAAACGAATATTAGAGAGTTGACATCTCAAAATAAATAAACCTTCACAGACGCATTGAATTCAACAGCAACACCACGCCACCATGACTGTTCCGTTTTCTTGACTAGTAGAGTGCAATTCAGTATCTGTCGGCTAGAAAGGAGAATTAATGGCGCCAGAATCAAGGGTACCCGGTTTTACCCCACTTTCCCCTATTTACACAATATGGCACGTTTTGTGATTAGCTTCATGGTAAAAAGTAGCTTAGTGGTAAAAAGCATTTTTGACCACTTTCCAAAGACCGACTGGATACAAAATTTAATATATCTCTATAATTTTGGTGCCAAGACCATATGCTGAATTTCATTTATCCAGCTAGCTGTGTTTTAAAGTTATAACACAGCCACATTCACATACACACGAATAGACAGGTCGACAGGCAGTCATACTGTTGATGGATTTGATCCAAAATTTGGTCCAGATTTACAATACTGGTTATAAAACCCATATACCGAATTTAATCAGTCTAGTTCGTGGCATTTGTGAGTCCTCGTGTTCTCGTGCACACGGACTGACAGAGAGGCAAACTTCCCGCTGACGAATTTCATTCAGAATTTGACACGGATGTGCAATTTCTGTGTAAAGACCATATTCCGAATCCCATTCATCTAGCTGATTGCGTTTTTGAGATATCATGCTCACAGAGACAGACGTAATTCTCAACATGCTTTTCTCCGACTCAAAGAGTTCTAAACGCTGAAACTCATCAAAATTTCGAGACAGAATTTTTTTTATGATTATATTACTTTCTTTGTGTTCTCCATATACGACAAATTTAAAAGATAGAAACATGCAAAAATAATTTTAAACGATGCCCATTTTTTAACACAATCTAAGGATTTTATGCCATTAATTCATTCTCATATAACACACGCCAAATGCGCTGTGCAAATATAATTATGGAATTTACTGCCCATGTTGCATAAGGAAGAAGCCCGTGACCCCACAAAGTAGCTTAAGACTACCTGCAATTAAATGCTAGATGACATGCGCAGTTATGCTCGCCATGTGACTGTGTCATTATAGCAATAGAATCCGTTTGGTGACGAACTTCACCTAATAGCTATTTGTGAAATGTAGTGTTCTTTAAACATCGATAGGATATCGATGCTATCGAAGTCAAGTCAATAGTATCAGGTTTTCGGAACTATCGAATGAAACAATCGATAGTATCGACTTTCTCAAAACTATCGTTGGTATCGATAGTTTTCTCCCTGGCAATACTATCGATAGGCGCATTTTCAGTCAATAGTTTTAAAACTATCGACTGGAACTATCTATAGTTTCTAAACTATCGACTGGAAGAACACCTATCGATAGTATTATCGGGGAGAAAACTATCTATAGTTTGGGAAAACTATTGACTGCACTATCGATATTTGAACTATCTATGTTTAAGGAACACTAAAAATGTGCCAATTGTTAAAATAATATCCACAAATTTCAATCTTGTGTTGGATAAACCGTGTAAGTGTCGAAGGGTGTTTAGGTTTTCCACCAGTGCAGTTACGTAGCAAGCGTAAGTGGCGCCCGGGTCAAAATATGAGTTTTTCGCCCTCCCCCACCGTCATCATCCATGGTTTAGCTTGTGTGAACGGCGCCCGGGGGACAGTATCTTTTCGCTCCCTCATCGCATTTAACTTTAAAATGTGCCATATTGTTTAGCAACGGATTCGGAAACCCTCCGGTCGGGCGGAGTTATTTTCATCAAAATAAGGGGCGAGTGAAGAATGGAAGGGTGATGTTTACATTTTACTGAACGTGATCTAACAAAGAACTCCGGAAATGTGCTCATGTGTTTCATTGCCTGACACCCCTTTCCCGGGTAAAATAGTCCAAAAGTGGTAGTCTCGGAATCCGTTGCTGAACAGTAAACGCATTAACGTTTTGTCAACATTGGTAGTGGCGTAGCGAGAGTAAGTCGCACCAAGAGAATAATATGAATTTTTCTTACAGCAGTCAATATAGTTGCTTAGCAAGCGTAAATGGCGTTAGGAACATAATATTATTTTTACTCCATCTCAGTATTTTTTTCTTTAAAAACGTTTCTTTAGTGTGATATTTTGACTCCATGGCGCACCTTAAAACTGGCGTCTGGGCTATTTATATTTCCCTTGCTACGCCACTGCATCACTGATGCACTTTTACTGAAACCCGCATCGAAATTTTTTACAGTGTGTTAAGGTAACTAAGGGAAGAGTGTATTAAGGTAACTTAAGTTCATTTAGTGGTAAATTAAAGTGAGTTTTTGAATTTAACAGCAAAAAATAAAACTTTCGCACCGCAGAAAGCTAATTGCCAACCCTTTGTGGTTCCTAATTAAGATCTAATGACAGCTCGTTTCCTCTGGCAAACGAACGTAGCGTCAGCGCAAATGCCACATCAAATGCTCTCACAAAAAAAGATTTTCTTATTTTCACAAAAAACCAGGAGTATTATTACAATTTTTTCGGACGGAAAGGGAGGAAATCTTCCATTTTGGAGGATAACTGTTTTTTGACGTTTTTCAGCAGTTTCAAGTCAAACACGCTGAATACAATGGGTAAGAGAGAAAGAAACTTAATGAAATGCCGTTGAAAAAATCGGTTCCCGCGGAATTAATTACTCGTTCATAACGAAGCCCGTCCGGAGAAAGAGAAAGCTTCATTTCCTCACAATGAGACACAGAAGTAGTTTTACGCTGGGAAAAAGTTTCCACGGTTTCTAATGTAGAACATTAGGCCTGTTTTTTCTTAATGACAGAATAGTTTTTAATTATAATTAATTCAGTGCGTAAGAACTGAAAGTATTTAAATAAAAAAATAATCTTTATGCTTTTTACAGCTTTTAATATTTTAGAAAGGCAGTTATCTCGAAACAAAATCAACTAACATGCGCAGAATAAGTATTTTTGTAACAATTTGTAAATTTAACGTCTTACTAAAACTATTACTACCTTTTTGAAAATCTGCTTTTATCAGCTTTGCATTTAATTTATATGACATTTTGCCTTCTGCTGTTTAAGTTTTGTCCAAGAGGATTTATACTAAAGTGTTCCTGAGTAGACGGTAAAAGTATTTAAAAAAAGAATTTTGATAAATACAATTACATTCTAGGAAACAGCCGATATTGTTCAACCTGAAATATTACGGCGAAAATGCTGGACGCTCCCGTCATGTTTCGCGGTAACGTTTGTAACAAGATGCATATAAATGATGAAGCAAAATGAGTTATTATTTCTGAATTATAATAAAAATACGGTTTCGGAACAATAGATTTTATCATATCTATTGTTAATCTGGGGTTTATGCAGAAACAGGCAAATAATTTTCCCATTTTTTTAAAAAAAAATTTAATGATGGTTGTCATGACTTTCATTATATCCATGTGACGTTTTTCACGGAGTCTTTTTTAATAAACTGTCCCATCTATGTTAAAGGTTGAGCAATTAAAGTTGCTATTGCGGTTATACAGATATTACTAACTAGCGGAACTCGACCTTTTAGTATTTGGATATTTTTCCAAATCAGTTTTAGTTTCGCCCGATTTTGAATGAATTGCAAAATTGGAATTAATTAATATTTGTATAGAAAATAAACAATATTTTTGTTATTTGCATGAAGTATCGTACCATAAGGGTGTTTTTATTTCTTATTAACATGCTATACCCATCATAGTTACAGTTACGATCTAAGTTTAGTTTCAGTAATCATTTTTTAATTTTTTTTCTTTGTCATATATTCGCATCATTCCTTGTTTTTTTCCTTCCTCCCTATGGGTCATGCTCAACATATCAAAAATTACTGCATTAAACAATTCAAAATTTATTTGTCCGCATTCAGGTAATGAAAGCATGTATTTAATTCCATTTCATTTTAATTTTCATTCTTCGTAAAATACGAAAATATAAGAGATTAGATTAATATATGTTGTCTTTGAAACCATAAGCACAGAATTAAACACAATGGCAGAAATTATTATGATTGTTTCATTGAAGTGTCAGAAAAGTTATTTTTCAGCTTTCAGCCGAATCTACATGAGAGGTGAAAATAAAAGTATCATAGCATTATATGTACAGTAAAACCTGTTTAAAACGGACACTGTAAGAAACGGAATCCTGTCTTAAGCGGGAAAAAATATTTGGTCCCGTCAAAAAATATAGGAAGTTCCATAGTTCATCCCCTCTATAAAGATTTTGTTAAGATAATGTTTTTGAACATTTACTCAATGTTTTCTTACACTCTTAAAATAAACTAAACCTTAAAGTAAACTGTAGGCTTAATTCTTTCAAAAATGATTTAAACTTATTTTACTGTTTATTGAGAATTGATTAAGCTAATATGAAAAGGTAAGCTTAAGGCAGAAGAGACAAAAACTGCCAATTTTTATATTTTGTACAAGTTCAGCGACTAGGCATAATAAATTATTCTCCATTTATTACGGATAATTATTTTTTTCAACAATGCCGAATAGTCGAGAGTCTTCGGTATTTAAATAGAAAGATGCAATAAAAATGCTGAATCATAATAAGTGTTTAAAAATATTAGTATCTGTCATACTAAATCTATTAGTTTAGCATTTCAGAAGAACGGAAAATCTTGAATAGTGAAGTGATACACGCCAAATGTTCAGCGCCAATTAAATTTTGGAATTAATTACACATCTTGAAAGGGGGAAAACGGATGTGACGTTGTAGCACAGCGTAAGACAAATGGTTTCAAATGCTAGGTAGGATGTGCACTTATATGTTTGTACTGTACAATAACTGTGTCGTCACATTAATTGACTTCATTCTCGTTAATTGAGAAACAGCACGATAAAGAAAAGAAAAAAATATCTTCCACTTCAGTCATGAACTGATGAAGAATTGAATTAGTACAAGATTTTTTTCATTAGGATGATGATTTGGTAAGGTAACTATTACAGACTTAACGTTGAAACTTACAAAAATGTTTTTTGAAATAATAGTTTTGATAGTAGTCTCTTTCTTAACTATAGAAATAATCGTATATCATACGCAAAGAGGTTTTCACAAAGAATGTATTTTATAGATGTACCAGAAGGATGAAAATGAATCACAAAACTGACAATCGAAAATTGCCACGAGCTTCTATACAGTGTTTCCCAACCTTTATTTCTACCCGTACCCTTTAACGAGTCTTTTTATTTTTGAGTACCCCCTACGCCCACCCCTTCCCCCCAACCTTCCCTTCAAGAAAAGGATTTGTTATTAATAATTTTAAGGGCTTAGGTCAGCTTAAGTGTCAAACAACTCGAATTTACTTAATAACATAAGTAGGATTTATTTTCGATTTTGTGGTTTATTCCATTTTTTTTATAATAGTATTAATTCCATATCATAGCAAAGAAAACAGCATTAAAATACTTTCACGTTAATTTGTGACGACAGCTTCGAATTATTCATCATGATAATAAACTATTCAAATGAAAGGTAATTTTAATGCAATTCTTGAGTTTGTTCGATAATGTTTTATAAAATTAGTTTCAAATGAAGAAGATACTTCTTCTCTCATCTAGAGCTGCGTCAAGCTGACTGTGGTATTTGTTAGTAGTATAACCACAAGAGAGACGAGTATATTCTTTCTACAAATATTCTGCTCATGAACGATATTAAATGTTTTATTTCTACTGCACCGAGTCCTTTGTAATTTTCTTTCACTGCTACTAGCGATGTAGAAGAGCCGGAAAGCTGTTCCGACCTTGCTTTTTTTATCCACGAGGAATTGTGAGAACGTCTTTAAAACAGCGCGATTTTTATCACCCAGGTTAGAGCGTTCCGGCACTGCTTTTAGTGCATCCCGGCTCTGCTTCTTTTGCGACTACACCACTGACTGGTAGCTTTTTGATAACTTTCACTTTTCACTTAAAAAAACACTTTTCATTGGCAAAACTCTATAACTTTTTTTCATTTACACCCCGTATATTTTATGTTTTACGCCATTATCAACATTACTTTCGAGTCCTAACGAGTCCACCGTGTACCCCCAGGGATATTCATACCACAGGCTGGGAGCCTCTGTTCTTTGGTAACACTTAAAAAAATCATGAAAACGCTTAGAATGACACAAATAAATGGAAAAGGTGAATACGTGCTTTTTCCTTTGTTTTCAAATTACGGATATTTTCCAATTTTTGATGTGTAGGCGTTGAAATCGTCTAAATCTAAATTTATCAAATTCTAAATATTAAATTTTAGAAAAATCAATTCTTTTTTTCTGAAGTTTTATATTTGTGAATAGAAGTCATCTTTGCATAAATAAAAAATATATTAGTTACCATTAATTTAAAAAAACGTTTCTCAAAACTAGGTCAAACACAGTACTTACAGTATGCTTTAAAATAGCTTTTTAATCATGCACAGTGCTTATAAAATGCGTATTTAATCGTTTATAAATAAAATTACTGTTTCCTAGAAAACTGATATCCACAAATTTGTATCTAACTGATTTAATTTGATTTTCTAAAGCTATCATTTTAGAACAATAAATGCCACGAAGGATCTATTGTTAAGTTTTCCCGAATGACTAATTACAAAAGATATGAAAATTTTAATTAATATAATTGTATATTGGCAACTACTTGATATTACCAAGCAGAAAACTTACGATTGAAATTTGATTAATTCCCACCATGATTTTCAGAAGTTGAAATTTTAATACTTTACTATAATAATCGTGGGACAATTATCACCTATCGTTTTACGTGCTTATTCATCTTGCCTTCAATTATCTGAATCAACTGTAAAACAAATTTAGTGCCAATTTGTAGTCATTTGCTAAGCACTATTTCTCTCCAAGTATGGTTTCTGTCCAAGCCCACGCTTAAATCACCACCTCTTATTCATTCCCAAGCTAATTGTCGAAGGGGTTCTCCAACACGTGTTTGTTTTATTCTGTGGTGCCGGCGTTATGAATGGGGCCCATGAAATGTTGTCCTGCCTCTGTGAGTTTGAAAGTGACTGCACATGAGCCTTCAGAAAGCTCATTCTCTTTCAGAAAGGCAATCCGTTATCTGCAGACAATGGGCCAGCTTGCACAAAAGAGGTGTTCATTGCAGCGAGCAATATAAACGGCCCTCCGCTAGATGCTGTGCTCAGGTCCCTCATTAATAACCAACTGTTGCATAGGACTTTCTTCACACTTTCTTCCATCTTGGCACTTTCGGGTCGTTAAAAACGAGTTAGGGATGAAAGGCAGGGTGGCATTTAAGATTCATTTCGTTTGAAACGATGGACTCAAACTACTTTTAAACAAAGGGAGAGATATTAAAACCAGTGACGCAATAATTAGTGAGACAATATTCATTTTGTGGTCAACTTAAAGGGAAATTCTATAACATACGGAGGTCATAACTGAGGAATTTCAGTAAAAAGAAATGGAGATCTATCTCATATCTCTGGATATCTCTGATTATTCTTGCAATATTCTGGGAAGATAGTCATGGAACTGAAGGAGAATATTTCATAATACATCAACATATTTCTTTATTAACATTGAATATATTTTATAGATATGTTTGGAGATGCAGAACGAAACGCGAGGACAAACTATATGAGAAGAGGAATAAAAGTCATCATACTGTTGTTATGATAACTGAATAAAAACGTTAAAAAGAAATGGAGAGATTGAAGTATCAATTAATTTGTTTATGAAATTTGCATTAGCAGTGGTGATAAGATTTGAGATTTAGGATTGGTATTAGCGTTGAAAATGTTTTGTAATTGGTACCGGATAAAAACGTTTAATAAGTTGTCCGTGTATTAACATTGTGAACTCCTGCTCAGCAATCTGTAATTGGTTGACAAGATGTAGATGGAATAATTAAAATATCTATTTTAATTATTCCATCATATAATCGTAAAAAATATCATTAATATTCCTTATTCATTTCAGCTCTTTATATTTAAAGATTTAGTCAAGTTAATTGTTTTAAGAGGTAAGTTGTTAGATTATTAAATAAATTAGAAACAAGTACATTAAAAAGAGTTTTTAAAAGAGAGAATCAATATTAAAAAGCCGTTAAAGATATCACTGTTTTACTTCTAAAATCTATTATTCTTTCCTTGTTAATGATCTATCTTGGAGGTATTTTTTTCTTAACAATTAATTACATTCTATAGGTAAATCGATATAAAACTGTTCTAATATAGTCTTGTTCTTCTCTGTATCAGAAACACATAAAAGGATAACACGAAAGGAATTCAACATTATTATGGTCCGATTTTCATGTCAAAATTGAATAAACATTACAGTTACGTTGTTTTTCACATAGCTAAAAGATGATCTCAGATTAAAGAGATTTTGTGCACTTAAGGTTATGCGCAAAAAGGACATTATACGGAATCAGTTTATGCGCAGGTGACACGCGTCAAGTGCACCGGGCCATTAAAATTTGGAATCCATTGTTCATATTTCCAGTGGAAAAAGAAGATCTGTCGTATCAGCAGCATAGCAAAAATGATATGCCATATGGCATATACTTTTAGGTTTGTCAAGTGAATTGACTCCATTTTTACTTGCATTGCATAGTGTGAAAGTTCGTAAAACGTGCTAAAGCAGAAGGAAACAAAATTAATCTACCAAGCAGCCAGAAGCTTTCTCAAAAAGAAATTGTTAGAAATTTCAAGGAGCAGATGGCAGCATCAATGGGACATAGGAAATACTGGCATTACATTACATTACACCACCTGCATTTCCTTGTTTAGATGGCTCCTTTCCGGTTTGGATGGATGGAGGTGAATTTTATTTTTTAAGAAAGGACGCGAAAACAAATAACAGGTACAAAAATAAATAATAATGAAAAAGAAACATACACTGGACAGAACAACATAGAAAACAAAACAAAATTGAAAAAAATAATAAAAATACGTAGAGGAAAAAAAAAAGAAGAGTCATAAGTAACCGGAAGTGTGTGTCAGTCTGGGTGGATACTTGCTCGATGATTATCATCTACAATGAGATTGTTCTCATCACATATAAAGCGCATTAGGAGTCGAAGCCGGGTTCTTGATAAGCTATTCATGAGGATGTTTTCCAACCACTGTAATTTAAGTGACAATGTAGGAGTTGGCAGAAATATTTACAAAATCATTCCAAAAATTCGTAACAATCCTACTTTTTGGCATCGCGATGATATTCTCGTTACAATAGGACATGGACCCTTCCTCAGTTATCTAAACCGATTCCGTCTGCGATCAGAGGACAAATGTGGATGCGGCGAGCAAGGCCCCATTCACTACGCCACAGAATGGCCACTTACCAGATCTTTTCACCTCAAGAAACCAGCACCGATATATGAGGATCTCTGGTGGCAACGAGTAATGACATCAACACTCTCTCGAGCGAAAATAATGAATTTAATGGATTTTATTAAAGAAATGAAGATATTTTATTTCCAACCTCCTAATTGAAAATTTCTTAGCTAATAAAGCAAATTATTTATGAACATTAACTGGAAAGACATTTCACTTTTGTTTTGTCATCTTTTTAACTTTTCGAATTTTCTTTTGCTTTTTTAATTTTTCTATTTAAATTCATTCATTTTAGGCATGCTGAAATTCAAAATTATGCTTTGTCAATATCTGTTTTTCAAATTCTAAGTTTTCAATTTTTTGGGGGTAAGGGCTTTCAATAAAGCTTCACGCACATCTATTCAACCGACAGGCAGCCGCCCAGCTTCGAGCTCGGGGGTATGCGTGGTGATAAAGATAAAGTTTGAAACTATATATATATATATTGGCACTTCATTGTTGGAATCCCATATCTGGATTGGCTTTTTCATAGTAATAGCTTTTAATCTTATTAGCTTTCTGTATTTCATTGTGTGAATAATATTAGGTTATATTGTGTATTATATTTAATTTTAAATGAGGGTTTAATAATGATGAAAATGTTATTTGAGTTTTAATGGTTTAAAAATATATATAATCTAAATCCAAATAAAACCAGTATACAAACATACAGAAATAAACAAGAATTAAATCCTATATCAAATAGTCATTATTTGAACTATACATCACTTTTAAATAAAATCTAATAAATTGAAATTACTAATGATACCATAAACAAAAATCAAGTTTAAACATTATAGTCAACAAGTGAAAGAACACTGTTGTTATTAAAAATAATGAAATAGGCAATCCAAGTAAATGGAGTTTTCAACAATTAAAATAGCATATATATAGCTTGTCCACAGCCAAGCAACTAATTTAATTGTTGAAAATTCTATATACTTGAATTGCCTTTTTCAATATTTTTGGTAGCAGCAGAGTTCTTTTACATGTTAACATCTAAATGCTTAAACTTACCTTCTGTTCTTAGTATCTATAGTATTTTCAATTCTTTGTATTTTGTTTCAGATTTGGTTGTTTTAGATTTGGTTATTTTAGATTTGGTTGTTTTGGTTAATTAATGAATTATTAGTTTATGATTTGCATCTTGATATGTCTTGTTTACTTTGTTCTTGTATGTTCATATAACAAGTTATATTTTGGTTTATATTAATATATATAAACCTGTTCATATGGTCAAAAATGAAAGATGTTGGAAGTATATGCTTATTGGAGGCTTATTTGCAAAATGAAATAAATTTTAAGTGGGAGATGAGGTATTTGGATTAATATAATTATAATTTAAAAAAATATAAATAACAGCCGAGATTGGAAAAAAAACTATTCCAGACATACATTTTGTGGATTCAAAATAACCGAATGTCTACCGAGATGATATTTAGCTAGAAAGATGGCAAAACCCTTATTAATTCTCTTGTGTTACATGAGAGAGAGAAAAAGAGAGAAATAGGCTTTTATGCATTAGACTAATATTTTGGGGCAACAACGATGGGGTATCGAGGAATCGAGCTGTTTGTGTCCCTGGAGTGGGGCTTTATCTAAAGAGATCTAATAGGTACCGGACAAGAAATCAATGGAGGGAGGGAGAGGGAAGTGCCTAGTTAACTCCCCCTTCTATCGAAGCTGCGCTGAGGAGGATTAGAATGGCTTTGACCACAAAGAGCGATTGATGTGATACACGCTGTCATACAGAAAAAATTAAGCAGACAAGTCTGAGTGAAGCGTCCATCACTGTAGCGGATCTTTTAACCTCTCTGGATATTTTCGCGATAATCTAGCGAATTTCATACTCCAATTTATTTAAAATCAGCGAACAAATTCGGTAGGTAATCCAACATCACGCAGAGCTTAGAAGTTGTATTTATACCTTTCATCAAACTTTTAGGGTAGAAAAAGTGTATGATTGTTTGGTTTTTGGTTGTTGTAACGTAAAAGAAAAAAAAGCTACGGTCACACGAAAGCGTTTATCAAGTTTCTATTAACAAATCTGGGTTGGGGAAAGTATTAACTACGAAAACTCGAAAATAATTGTTTTAGTCTACAGCGTACTGTGTACTGAACAATCTTACTTTGAACGTAAAAGGTTTTCAAACACACATTTATTTTCTATAAATTATGAAAAATAAAACAATCTAATAAATAATTAAATTAAAATCAATTAATTAAATAAATTTAAAAAGCATCAATAATATTATGATTAAATTGTCTTTAGTAATATTACCGAACATGAATGATACAAATGGAAATGGAGAACTATATTAAATAAATTAGAGAATGTTTAAGAACTAATAAAAATAAGTATTTAATTTCTTATGCAGGAATTAAATACTTAATTAAAGTTCTAATGTAAGAATGAAAA
>BGPR01000378.1:0-46990 GCA_013235015.1 Araneus ventricosus | reverse complement strand
ATAAATATACAATCAATCGATTGAAGGTTTATTTCCCGCTTTTTTAGGAGCATCTCTTCACGAAATAAGGCTTCACTCTTAACTTATTAATGATTCACCTTCAGGTTATCTGTTAAAAGTGAAACAGCTAAGATTCATATTTGCTTAGATTTAGTTAGATTTTAGGATACGTCAATTAATCTTACTAAAGTTCCATATTATTAAAAAATGATTTTGTATAATTTATTGAAAGCCATACATATGTTTCAAAGGCATCATCCCTGTTTCTTGGAGTGAGGGTTAATAAATATTTCATTGTAAACATAAAAATGGCTGCTGAAATGAAGGAAAGAATGATTAGGATTGAGAAATACAGGGTGGGTAGGTTTTTTTCCTGCTGATTTTTCATAAATATACAATCAATCGATTGAAGGTTTATTTCCCGCTTTTTTAGAAATATCTCTTCACGAAATAATGCTTCACTCTTAACCTATTAATGATTCACCTCCAGGTTATCTGTTAAAACTGAAACAGTTAAGATTCATATTCGCTTAGATTTAGCTAGATGTTCGGATATGTAAATTAATGTTCCTAAATTAAGTTTCTTATTAGTAAAAAACGCTTTTGTATAATTTATTGAAAGCCATACATATGTTTCAAAGGAATCATCCTTGTGTTTCTTAGATTAACGGTTAATAAATATTTCACTGTAAATATAAAAATAGATGCTACTATTTTGGGCAATACACACGATCTCGAAGAGGATGACAGAGACTTTAAATTAGTATACATAAAGATACATAATATATACATTTACCTTATCATTGTTTTAACCCTTTAATGAGCCATTTTTTCTAGTAGAGGTATAATAAAATAACTTAGGGGTTGGTGCTAATTTAAGGGAAGAAATTCACTTAGCTGATTGTCAGACATAAATTTTAGTTAATTAATTAAATTAATTAACAATTAATTATCAAGTCAAGACACTTTTTTTGAAATAAGAAAGTGAAACATCTAGGTTTTTGTTTCATCGAAAAATTTGGCGAGAAGTCAAGCCAACCTTAAAAATTTCATTTAAAAATTGATGAATTTAGTGGGAAGTATTCTTCCCACGGCCTAAGAAAGGGTTAATATTAAAGATGCTGGAAACAAAACTTCAATAGATCCAAAATTTTATTCTTCCAAGAATAAAATTCTGGTAAATCACAAATGAAATTTTTTTTAGTATAATTAGTGAATATTGTCTACAAGAATTAAGAAATCTTTTCTAACTTTCGAAGAGTAAAATTATTTTTTTAAAAAAAATTTTGTTTTTTCCTCTGGTTTCTCGATAAGAAAGTTCATTTATTAATAAAGACGTCTAAAGGCAAGACATCAAGGCAAAAATAAATTTTGATATCATTTGGCAAGCTTGTGCAGATACATTAACATCTAAAAGGTGTGCTTTAATCCATAAATAAGTAATCTAATAAATAAATATATCTAAAAAGTTTTATGTTTTATGATGTTGAAAGTGCATAGTTTGTAATCATTGCTTATTTAGAAATTAGCAAAGCACTACGGCATAACATATGTATCATAAAAAGGACTGAAAAATTTTTTAAAACTTTCATTGAAACAATCGTTTTTTCCCTGATTTTTACTGTAACATTAACTATCGTGTGAAATTCATGCATAGATGTTAAGATGAAAGATAATTATCTTGAAAATGAAGTTAGTATTTAAAACCGTCTCACTTTTTTTAAAAACAAAAATTTTTGCCTATGGAAAAAGAAACTGAAGTGGAGAGAGCATGGAATTGTTAGCATATTAAATATTCATTAAGGAATTGCAAAATGTGCTGCATGCAAGATGCTCGTGGTATAAAAATTCTCCCTTTGGTGTGGTATAAAAGTTAGGAGATAAGCTGTTGGTTTATGTATTATTTTCACCATGTTACCTCAGTTCAAAACTGCTGGACTGCTTCTGTAGAATTGTTGCAGATTTAAAATTGTAAGTTGATGTAACAAATTAAATCAAATTTCTCCGTAGGAAAGTCCTAAGGTTGGGAAAAATGGTTCTGGATGTCTCTTGTCAATTGATTACAGTAGTGATAGAAAACTTTTTTTGGAATGAAGCCATGTAATGCAAAAAAGAAACATCAAACGTCAAAAATATTTCAGACTTCATGGTTGATGAAAAATTCATTTATCAGTTTGTGTTGGAAACAAAGCTCTAGGTGATGATCTACATTTTTCTAGAGAAGTACCTTTCACCAACTTGAAAGATGAAGATACATTGAGAAAAAATGGACAACTTTTCATTCTCGGGTTAATCCGCTGTGTCAGTTATTTTTCAGAATCAAAAAGCAGTAATTGCCGAATGGCTCCTTTCTATAAATATTTAAAAGATGCTCAGGAGATTTCCAAAAGGAGAAATCAGATTCTGCCATGAAAGTGATGCTTCTCATTTACCTACTAGCAAGTATTTCTATCACATTCTTCTAGTTTTTAGGACACAAAACCACTTTTTTTTTCTTGGATTACCAAAATTTAAAAACAAAAGCAACGTAATCTTTGTCAACGTCATTCGATAGAATAATATTTTGTAATGGAAATATAATGCTTAATACATCTAAACTTTTAACACTAATAAAAATAATATTTATTCATTTTATTTATTGTACAGAATTGTAACTTTTGCTACAAGCACAAGCTTGGCATCGAATAAAAGTAATTTATTTTTTAATTATAATAAAATTTAATTTTTTACATTAAATTTTATTACGACTGTTGCCAACATAGTTTTCAGGAAAAAAAATCCTTTATTTCCTCTATTTGCTTTTGGTACTGCACGAATATTTTGAATTTTTATTGCGTTTCTGTAGAAATTAGATGCAGGTTTGTGCCCGTCTGTTTATTCTTTTCGTTCAATTTTTGACCCATTCATAAAATGTAATCTACGATAAAATGAAATGCCAAGATTTTAAAAGTCTAACGATTTTAACGTCCTTCGTACTGAATAAAAATAGTAGAAATTTATTTTCTAATGCTTCAAATTCTTCTTAAAGACAACTTTTGGGGACCTTTAAAATTTTGCTTACAAAAATAAACATGCACATCGGATCTGCTTAAAATTAATATGAAACGCAAACAATAAACCATAAATGTTTACCAAAAAGTTTTCAAAAGGTATGAAAAATTCTTTAAAACTTACGTAGGAACTAGTTAAAAGTTGTGTATTTACGTGCTGTAAATTTTTTTAAATAAATAGAACATGCGAGCCGTCACAAATTAATACTTGCAGGAGAGCTAGCGTCAAAAATACGTTCATTAATTATACCAGTAAAAGTGACATTTTTATTTTCGCCATCTTCACCCTCGAGTATCCATTACAGATAACAACTCTTGATAATCAGATAGATCTACGGCATGACTACACCTTCGCAGAATTTTCTCTACTTGGCGGTTGTTTTGTTTTTGTGCAAACGAGAGAGAGAGAGGTGTGGATCTATTTGAGGCTGTGCCTATCTCTTCGTCCGATCTCGTAGGGAGGGAATTGACACTTCTTCCGCGTCCTCAGGTTACGCAGATTCACCTGTCATACACCCACGCAAACACATCTCTTCCGTGTTACGTATTGACAGCATCTCTTAACTTTCCAGATTTTGCGGTATAGCTTCAAGCAGGAAGTGAAATTAACTAATCAAAATGAATGAAACCAATCAACAACGTCGTGAGATTGGTAATTGAGACACGTGAATTCCGTAGAGTGATCTTCCTTTCGCCTTCCATTCCAAAATTAGAAATAACTCTAACAAATGTCCAATAATAATGTTGGACGTTAAGCAAAAGCTAACCAAGGTTTAAATAAGAAAAAAATACGATTTATTTGATACATGAAATATTAATAACTAGTTACTCTGATGCGTTTTATATAAATCAGATTATCAATTGCCAATTGTATGAAAACGTTTTATTTATATTAAATTATTAAGTTAAGTTTGTTACATTCAAAATTATATTCTTTTATATTTATTAAAAATCATGATTTTACCAGAATATCTTTCAACTGATTCTTTCTTTCTATAATTTTTCACAATCACCTTCATCAAAATGCTAAAATTCACATTGGAACATTTTTGACTTTTTAAATAAGAATTTATCTTCTCTGAATATTTTTTTATTATTAGGGATCTAATACTATACACAATTCTACTATTTTATGTATCCCAATACGTAATCTGATTTTTTTAAAATCCATTTCATTTCATATACATTTTTATTTCAATTTGTAACAAATTTTATCTCGGCCGTTGGCATTAAATTTTCCTGCAAATAATTGACGAATATTTAATTTCATTTATTTGAATTCGAAAATAAAATTGTTAGCTATACACTTTTTTGTGACTTAAATTAGCTGAACAATTTATAAAACGTGATCCAAATAACAACAATCTATATTTTAGAATTTTTAACTATTTTCTTTTGTTTAAGAATTATGCAGAATAAGGGATAAATTATTTTGTATATTTCAAGCAAAAAAACTAACGGTACTTATATTCATTTTAGTTTAGCTACAAATATATACTGTTCTTGTTTTACAATAAATATATCTTGTTCACAAATTTTTTAAAAAAATTGGAACTGTAATCAATCAAATTAATCAGAATTAGGGAAAAAGTTAAACAAATTTACATGTGGTTTCCTGCTTCAGATTTGGTAACATGAAATGTGATAAATTTTTAAATTTATAAAGCAGTTAAAAGTTTTACATTCTTTCTTACTCTAATTATATACTTTTTTGAATAATTTCTGAATCTATGAAAGTTAACAGTTTCTATAATGGTTTATTTTTACCAAAATGACATGAAGCTCTAATAGATTTTTTAGAGTCTTAATGGCTGATATAACTCATGATATTCTGATAAAATATAAAATTAAAACTCGTATTAAAACACAGTCATCTTTCAAAATGTGATTTAAAAAAATTCGAGTTGAATTTTCTTTTTCAGATAACTATTTTTACTTCTCAGATAGCGATTTAATAAGAAATATTGGAATACCCTCATTGTCGAATATGAGTATATTTTCGTTCATCAAACGTCCCCAAAATAACCTTACATTACAGAGTGGAAGATTGATGATGTTTTTTGATTAATGCACACATTTGAAGCTACACGAGGAATAGCCATGCAATTTTAAGATAAAAATAAATAAGACACACTACTGTCTGCAGTTCCCTACGAACTCAACGGGAGGGAGTTTGAATCTAATCAAATGTACTTTGCATGAAATTATTGAGTATACCTCACACGCCTCGGAGGAAACCTCCGATTCAGAAGACGAGATTCTACCCCCAAACCCTTACAGCGTTCACTAAAAGTAAGGGAAGTAAAAGGAAAATAATTAGAACGAATCCTGCGAATTAATTTTATAAAATATCGGTCAAAATTCTCCTTTTGTCAGCAAAAGAATTTTTTCATAGGAATCTGAACATAACATCGATTTCCTGTAAAATGTTGAATATTAAGACAAAAAAGACTTCTGGCCATCATATTTACTCTAACCCACTAGAAATATGCGAAAGTTTTATCTGCAACTTAAAAGATAATATCTTTTGATATAAAAATGAGCATGTAATTTTTAAGAGCAGCTGTGAAGGAGGAAGAAATTACAGAATGGACCTAAAACATTATGACCTGCTGTTTATAAAAATTGCCTGATTTGTGAACTCGTTCTGGATCGAGGAAATAGAAAGAATTAAACGATTTCTAATCATTTTAATTGCTCCTTACAAAATACGATCATTACAGTATGCAGAGCACATACAAAATCTCTGACAGTTTTAATAAAAAGCAAAAGTCTATTTAACTTTTCTTTTCCGGATCAGACGCATACATCGTAAAATTAAGGTAAGAAACGCAATTTGAAGCCAGCACAAAAAAACGTATTTTATAAGGGTTGCGAAGAATGTTTTATTTTCCCTTGAATCCGTGAATTTTTTATCCTTTGACTTTCTATCATTCTATATACTGCTTGCTTGTGTAACTTCAAAGTATAACGAAGAAAAATGAATATGTATTTAGGAAAATTACCTCATGCCTTTGACGAATCGGTTCCAAAACTTGATACAGATCTACAGTTTATGTGCAAAGGATAATTAATTAATAATTTTTATCCATCTAGTTAGATACATTTTTGAGTTACCGCCTACAAACACACAACAATAGATAGAAAGATATAAGGGAGAGTCGCCGAATTTGGAACACCCGGACATTTTTTAATGTACATTGATGGAGAAGGCATCTTAATGAAAATAAAGTAGTAGAATTTTTTGTAGCTTATTTAATCTTCAGAACAGTGCAATTAACTTTTTTTTATGAAATACACTTTCAAGTAGGAAAAAAGCAGCTTAAAAAATGTGTCAAGGTCCAATTAAAGAAACTGGTTGCCTAGATTGGAACACTGGTTTCTTTAAGCGCAGCTTAAGGTATCCGACTGTGTTCGGAGACATTTTTTTTTGAAAAATAACGTTTATATATTTTTTAATGTTATTTTTCAACTGCATATGTTTTAAAACTATGAAAATATTGTAAAATTAGGCTTTCAAAATAATATTTTTTTAAAAAAAATGAGAAATTTGAAGAAAAATGACCAAAATATTTGCCTTACGCTAACAACCATAGACAAAATAATATTCTAAATATACATAAATCCTTGCAGGAGTACATTTTTATGGCAGTTATCAGTGTTACGCTCTAAAATATTTCTTGTACTTCAAAATAGTTTTGAGATATAGCTGAACATAGTTACTAAACTGGTAATTTTTTATAAAAAATGCTTTTCTTTTATATTTAAGCACTTAAAAATAGTACCTGATTCTAAAATTGACCTTAGTTTTTAGAGGAAAACATCAAGCTTATTACAGAAAACAATCTCAGAAAATTTCATATCAATACTTGAATAACGTTTTGAGAAGTCATTGTTACGGTCGACAGTTTTCCTCACAAATATTATTTCTCAGAAAACTCATTTAAAGTTTTCATGCAACATAAAATAATGCTTACAGTTCGGTAATGAAACAGCTGTAACTCCATTTGTAATTCACGTAGAATAAAAAGTGAGACAGTTTCAGAAAGCTGGTTAAACAGGCTACAAACGTAAGACATAAAACTTTTTTTGATAATTTCATCAAAAACGACGATTTTAAACCAGTCGGATACCTTAAGTAAACATTTTTTTGATTTTCAAATTCATACCAGCACATAATGCATAAACCCAAATATGACACTGTATCGCTTCTTCACAAATGCACTGTATTACTTCTTCACAAATGATGCAAATGTTATGTATCTTAAGTTTTTATACTTTTTGATCCAACATTTGATGACTTGAGGATCCTTTTAGTATTTTTTTGCTTTGACTTGTTCTAGTTCCAATTTAAGAGGATTACTAGTGGTGATAAACTGCATTCTGAGCTATTCCTGTAGTTTAAAATAATAATACCATTTATTTAAATGGTCCATTATAGGCAACCTTTGGAAAAGATCAGCAAAAAATTCTCCTGACCTTATTTTAAAATTATTTTAGTAAAATGATTACAGTAAATTGTAGTCAGAGAAATTACCTGTCTGAGGATATAAAAACCTATTTTCCTTCTTAATTTAGAACTGCGTAAGGGTTTTTTTTGTTTTCTCTCAAAATAATTAATTGATGATACCTAAATCTAAACACTTGTTTTCTAACTGCAACCACGTAGCTTTCTCTTAAAAAAAGATTTCATACACTCCATTGACATTGTTGCAACATAATTTGCCTATTTTACGATACAAATATTTAATAGAATTGAAGTTATGATACTGTTCTAATATAGAGGCAAGTCCAAATTCGGCAACTCTCCCCTACAGTCAACCCTTTGACGGATTTGGTCCGAAAGTTGATAATTTACAATCTTGGTTTAAAGACAGTTAAATATAATTCGTCTACCTCTTTGCAGTTTTAGTCACCATGTTCACATGCCCAAGAATAAATAGACGGTGAAAGTGTCAACGGATATGGTCTTAAATCAGATCAACAATTTTGGTGCAGAGATCATATGTCTGCACCAAACAGATTAATATGTTAACCTCGTTGCATTTCAAGTTATCGTATCCATTTACACATGGACAAACAAACGGACATATGTAATTCCAAAAATGGTTCTTTTATGCTCTTACAAAAAGGTCTAAAATGTGGATATTCATCAAACTATCGAGATCGAATCGTTTGACTCTCTTTGCATACTTTAACACCACTGCATGCCCCTACTGAAATTTCCCGAATAGTGGGGATGGGCAAATATAGTTCGTATACTGGAAAGTAAGAAACGAGAAACCCAATCATGATATTATACGAATTAATGTTTCAACATATGCTTGTTGTATTTGCAAAAACTGTTTCTCGGATATGGTATCTAAAAAAAAATTGCTATCAAAGAGAAGAAATATCCATTGCCAATAGGAATGATACGTAAGCAAAAACTGGAATTTACTTTCAACACCAAAAGACAATGAATTTCAACTGTACATTCTGATACAAATCTACAATTTTGGGTTAAAGACAAAGTGTAAAATTTCATCAATATAACAAGTACAAGTGAAATAATTGAACAAAAGATGTCTAAGATTAAAAGTTAAAAAATTAAACTTTGTATTAGACAGAATGGCGTAAAAATGCTGCAACTTCCAATAAAATATAAAAGACAGATATTATAATACAAAAAAGAAGAAAATACAGAAGAAACAGAAGAAGTAAACAATAGCGATAACAATACACCTTTTGCACGCCAACGCAGCAGCACCCAGTAATTACATCAACAATATTGTCCATAATTAACTAACGAATTACTATAGAACGAAACAACAAAAATCATGCTTTAATAAAAATTAAAACACATTAAAAGAAAATCATTAGAATGGTAGAAATGGAAGAGAACTCGAATGGCGAACGTTTTCAAAGGCCACTCGCCATTGGAGCTCTAATATGGATTTCTAATATAACTTGTGTTTATGAATTATTCCTCCTCAGAAACTCACGGACATGCAAGAAAATACTCAGATACGATTCTAAAAATATTTTTTTTTGGGGGGGGGGGGGGAGGGGGGGGGATTCGGGGCGGTATAAAACGTTCGTGTTCATAAAAATCTCGAGGTTGATTTTATTTTTTCTGACGGCAATAATAATTTCTATATGCATACTTCGTATACGAAAAAAAGGATGCAATATATTTGAAGGAAATTATCTGGGAGCTAGCTATTCTTACATTTTGTTTCGATTTTTCAGAACGTTTAAAAATATACTACCTCAGGTTAGTAAACTTGTTAATTTAATTGTCAGATGCTAAATATCTATTGAAGCGTTACAATAAAAAATAACAGTTTCATTTCATATGTTAAATTAGCGCCCTGTTTTGAAACTGTTCGACGACTATTGAGGGCCAACTTTGTAATTTGAGTCCTGGTCAGATGAGGAGAAAAAGTGACAATAATCGACCCATATGAAAGAAAGCGAGTGTGCAAATAACAGCAAGAAATCAGTATATTTAAATACGGAAATTAAAATCATTATATTCATTTTTGTCTGTATACCTTCCCTTCTTAAAAATGAGATATTTCACATAAAATCATCATAATGATGCACTTTAACAAAGTCTTTTAGCTCAGCTAGGTGTAAATAATGAAAATAAATATCATCTCTCTTAACTTTAATTAAAATATCGAGTGTAAATAGGGTGTAAATGGGAAAGGAGTACATATAATTTGTTGGTAGTAGAAATTTTAATTTTCTAAACCGATAACTGGAAAATAAACTGATTTTCGAAAATAAATCATTCTTCGCGGCAGGCGTGTTATATGACTTCTCTTTGTGTAACCCGGTCAAGGTTGCTTTCCCTTTAACATTCCATCACTACAGAGAAGGCAACAATCTGGATTTGAATTGTAGAGAAGTGTCTATCCCCTCCCTCATATTTCGAAACCATTTCTTCTCAGTTGATTTCCGTTTTCGTTACAGAATACAAAAATGAAATTCAATTGGTAAATATGCATTCTCACAATAAAGGGACAAAACATTTTTATATCTAAAATCAAATTTCTGTGGCCACATTTAAATAATTGTAACTGCAGGATATACCGTTTCTTAAAACACAAAAAACTTGCTAGCAAGCATTTTTACTGAGTTTAATATGTAAAATCATATTATGCTAATTAATTAAACTCACAATTTAAATAATGTAATAAAGTATTCTAAATTTCAAATCGTTTTTTTCTAACTGGATTGGCCGGACCATTTGAATTTTGTGAAGGGGACTTTAAGAATCCTCAAAACTAATGGTGTTATGCTCATGTGATATACATGAAGTACTACTCCACGGAGTTTTAACTCAGGTATCCAATGAATGTTTCAGTAGGAAAAAATGTCATGACGCCACAGCTCAACGTATTGCACCCATTGAGACGTGACAGCTCATAAAGTATAGTGAAATATTCGATGACATGCGCAGTTTATTTACCATGTGACTATGACGACACGTGAATTTACTCCATTCAGTTCATAATATGCGTTTTACTTTTACAAAAATGTGAAAAAAAGGACAAATGAATTCTGTTTTAGGATTTTTAAAAAAATATTTTAGAAGAAACGATTTAAAATATATCGTTCTTGATTTATTATTTTAAAATTAATTTTACAAAATACTGCAAATTAACAGGATACTATACTCATTGTTGTGTTCAGTATGTTCTACAAAAAATTATTTCATAAACTATAATTATCTATAAATTAAATTATATGATGCTATATCAAATTTTAAATTCAAGAGAAATAACAACGCTCTTTACACGATCTTGAAAGGAGTATTAAATAGCCATTATTTAACATTATCACGAACAACAGATGTCAAAAATTTCCTTCTGAAAAGTACTTTTTCTGAGATAATATCCATGAAAGAAACAGAGGTGACAATAAACGATCACGCATCAAACGAATTTCTTTAAAATATTAAAACGACTTACTTTCACTTACGGAAACCAGAATGAGATATAAGACTGAAGATTAGAATAAAAATTTTAATGCTCTTATAAATAATTATATTCTTTTTATGTTGTCGTTTCCCCTTTTAAGATAAGCCTATTGTCCACGTTCAAATATAAGAAAACTAGGTGGTATCCTTTAAATTAATATTTTTTATGAGAGAATATATACGTTTTAAATCTAATACATTGGGCAAAGTAACATCTTTGGACCTTTAAAGATTTATTTTATAAATAGCTGAAAAGGGTAGATGATAAATTACATAGTATTTTAAAAAATAACTAAAGCAAAAAGTTATAAACAGGTAATTAGCTGAACACAAAATATTATCAAATTGAGGAACAAAATTAGCATTTTTAGATTTTATGTTAATAGACCAAATTAAATCAATCTCCTGCAAAATTTTCAAGCTTCACTCTCAGAAACAAGAGAATTTTGTAGGAATACTCGGAAAGAATTAAAAATTTTCAAAGAAAAATAAGTATACATTAAAACAGAATTTTTTAAAGTTTTTATACCGTATATCTTATAGCACTGTTATTTTTTTAACGATAGACTGGACTTGGTTACCAACATCTTATGAATATTTTCATTTTGTAACGAAGAAACAGGTAACTCATATTTTTGGAAGTTAATGGTGTGATTTCAGTATCGATAGGTGCTTTCAATTTCTTGTGAATCTTAGCAGTATTTGCTTGCTTCTAATTTTTATAATTACGAAGTGATTAATATGCTTTTGCAAGTAGTATATGTGAAATTTGCAGCATTTTTACGATGCTCCACAATAAATAAATTTATTGTAGGATATCTTGCGTTAGTTGAGTAATTAAATTAAAGAATTTGAATGTTTATGTATGCAGCAGATATAGATATAACTGTATTGTTGATACTTTTCATAAGCGTAGTATTTTATGAACAATGCAAATTTCTAGATGAAAAACTAAGCTCTCATCAATTAATAGTTAAAATGAATCTATTTTCTCACATTTTGTAGTTTCAAAAACGTGCACTTTTGAACCTGAGAAGATTCTGTCCTTAATCCATTGTAAAAGTTTTGAAATCTTTATCTTGCTTATCAGTGGAATGCAATGACAAACGGAATCTGTACCTACCAGTTATATATCTTTATATCTTCCAATAAACATATATTTTCTGATAATTTTTAACATGATAATTTTTACAGGTAATCTGTAAACATTATCATGTTAACTCAGGTAATCCAGTTACAGGTAATTTGTAAACATTATCATGTTAAATCAGGTTACAGGTAATCTGTAAACATTATCATGTTAAATAAGGTAATACAGTTACAGGTAATCTGTAAACATTATCATCTATCTGTAAATTGCTACATTCATATTTGCTCTGTAACTAAATTAAAGAATTTGAACGTTTATAGATGCAACAAATATAGATATAACTGTATAGTTGGTACTTTTCATAAGCGTACTATTTTATACACATTTTGTAGTTTCAAAAACGTGCGCTTTTGAACCTGAGAAGATTCTGTCCTTACTCCATTGTAAAAGTTTTGAAATTTTTATCTTTCTTAGCAGTGGAATACAATGGCAAACGGAATGTGTACCTACCAGTTATATATCTCAATATCTTCCAATAAACATATATTTTCTGATAATTTTTTAACATGCTAATGTTTATAGGCTAGATACTGTCTGTAAATTGCGACATACATCCTCGTTCAAAACGCTCTATAGGGTAGGCAGTTGGACCTAGAGCTACTGAATTTAGCACTTAGTTACTTCTAGAGTAGTGAACACTCCTTATAAAAGATGGATTAGATTGTTAACTTTAAAAAATCGAAATTCTGAAATTTTTCCTCAATAACTTCGGAGCTTATTATCGCACAAAAACATTATCAGTTTAAAATTTTTAAAAATAAGCTTTTCAGTTATGCCAGTTTTATTTACGAACAGTTTATCTCTAATTATAATAAATTTTTAAAATTATTTTTCATTATACTTTACAGTAATACTTTTCATTGTTTTATTGCAGGATTTATATTCATGCACCGTTGTGACAATACTTAGTTCATTTTTTGTGTGTACGTTTCGTTGCCATATAATTAAGAGTAAATTTTTTAAAAATAATATAAAGACAGATAAATCAAGTTTAATAAATTATCATGCTACGATGTTTCGGACTAGAGGTTCGAATCTTCTTAAGATTTTTGAAAAAGAAATGGATAAAACTAACAATATACAAAATGCTCCATTGTTGCTATTTTCCCTACTTGCTTGATTTTAATTCTTTGTTTGTTACAGTCAATGTGGATAATCGATTATTATACATACTTACCAGATTTTTAGCCGGTTATTATGCCTAATATCCGGATTTTTTTATGAGGTTGTTATGCATAATGGTAGTTTATTATGCATGATCACCACGGTTATTATGTATAATAACCGATTATCCAAAATAACCCTAACATATATATTTCAAAATAACATACATTATGTAAACATTATTCTTCGGAAATAACATGTTTTCTGCCTGAGAATACAAGTATCAAATCAAGATTTATTCATAATTTCACTAATTATTCATTGGGTTATAAATTATAAATTCTATTAACGAATTTATTTATTTTTCAATACTTTTTGCTTTCTCATATGCAGAACAGAAGTATTGTTATCACAAAGAAATTTGACCTCGAGATTTTGATGAATCTCCTCGTTTTGTTGTCCATGAATCCTCAAAAATCCATTTCTGGAATTACGTCTGTCGGTGTTTATGTGAATAAAAAATCAAAATTACAACGAGCCAGACGAACAAAATTCATCATAAGGTCTTCACACCAAAACTGTAGATTTGTATCAAATTAACATACATAATGAATGAATCACTTATCTACCATTACTTATTAATAATGTGATACTAATTAATAATTACATTATTAATTAGGGAGTTAATGTTAATAGAAATATATTAATATATTCCCTATTAATATTAACTCCATATATATTTATCTCCCTACCCTATATTTCCTATATATCTATCTCTATATTCCCTATATATCTGTCTCTATATTCCCTATATATCTATCTCTATATTCCCTCTATATCACCCTACCTCCCTACCCCATATTCTATCCTATATCGATTCTATATTTTACCCTATGAATACTACTAGTATTAGATCAATACTACTAGTAAGGCAATTAGATCAATACTAATAGTATTACTAAGGTATCAATACTACTAGTATTACTAAAATATCAGTACTACTAGTATTACTAAGGTAACAATACTACTAGTATTACTAAGGTATCAATTCTACTAGTATTACTAAGGTAATGGAATATCTATATGCTATCCTATATCTCTATCTCCCTACCCTATATTCCCTTTATATCTATCTCTATATTCCATATATATCACCGCTATATTCTCTATATATTTATTTATTTATTTATCGCGGAACATAGTAAATTAATTAGGGATTATATTATTAATAGGGGAGTATTAGGGAGTGTTATACTTATTATTATTATCATACATAACGAATGAATTGTATTTGTATCAGATTGGTTTACGGGAATCTGTCTTTCAGTCTATATGTGTGTTCGTAATCGTGTAAACTCAAAACTACCACGAGTTTCCGTTTCAAGAATGTTTATTATTTTTACTATTCTTTGCCCATCATATTTGTCTGATTTAAACAGATTCGAGATATATTCATAGAAAGTCAGAGTAAAGATATTTTTACGTGTATGTAAGGATCGTTCAAAAGCGGGAGAATTCCCAAGAAGAATGATTAGTTCTTCTGGGAAGTTAGTTTTTCTTTTGAATAAAAAGGTTTGCATTTTCCCGAAAAAAAACCCCATGAATTTTACATTCATTTGATCTGATTGAATAAATTCTTACTGGCTTGTTTTACGTTCTGAGAGTATTTATGAAAAAATAGTTGTTTATTTTTTCAGTGAAAAATTGTTTTCAAACGAATACTATACAAGGACTATAAATGTCGATTTTTTGACGGTCTTATCCAAATTGTGCTCACTGAAGTTGGTACATCTAATTTTTACTCATAAGTAGATTCTTCTAAGTAGAGCACATCCAATGACTTATTTTGAATGAACAATTTAACACGTTCTGATAAAAGAATGGACGATAATGTTTTTTTCCCTCAAACAATCCATCAATTTCCGATTATTGTTTTGCAACTAGTGTTTCCTTGACTGGACTTTTTTTTAATTAATACAATTTTCATAGTTAACTTTGTTTAATAGAAAAACTATTTGTTTTCTAGGCAGTATGTTTCAACCAATGTTTTTGTTAAATATCAAACTATGCCTTTTAATGTCCGAATTCTACGCAGCAGACACTTTTATACATAAACTAATTTTTGTAAATTCATTGGATAACAAATCTCTTTCTGTAACATTTTACTAATTAATTAAGGTCGTCTCAGGGCAAGTCTGAATCGAGGTTTATTGCATTAAATTTCATATATCAATGACAGACTTGTTTGCGTGTATTTTCTAAAGAAATAATAGAATATACGCAATAATATTTTTAAAAATATTTTTCTTCAAATTGCTGAGAAACAAATGTGTATTTTTGGTCTTTACAGTATTTGATTTTCTAGTAATATAAAACTTTTCTAAGATTAGATTTTCAAAGAAATAGAAAAAAACCCGCATTACTAATAATGATCCACTGAACAAAATATTAATCAAATTTTAATTATAAAAATAAAATCTTCTTTGAATTGATCTGAGAAATTTATTGCAGTACTAACAAAATTTAGCATTTCTAGGGACAGATATTTGAAACAGAATAATAAATTTGTTATATCTCAACCACATTTGTTGAACTGTTTCAAAAAAAGTGAAGTTTTGAAGAAAGTCAAATCGAAAATATATCGCATAAAGGATGTGGTATCCGACACATATAAACTGTCACTTCTATTAATATAACATATGTCATATTATATCCTGACTGAGGTTGTATAAGCCTTATTAATTTTATTTATCACTGAAGTAGAATATCAGATACTGATGATAACGCAGGATGATAAATCCGAGCGTCATTTTGACGACTTTGCACTCACTACATGATGCTTTTTATCTGTGATCACAATTACGGAGAAACAAAAATGATTTCGCTTAAGTTTAGTTCTAACATTTGAAAATGAAACAATTAATCCATATAAAAGTTATTTAATGCATATAATGTATGAAACTTTTGATTTATTTATGTTGAATTTTTTATGCTTATAGGCAAGTTCTATCAAATCTTGCGTCGCAAAATAATCTTAAAATTACCCTTATTAAAAGCTATCAATTATTACAGTTAGGTAATAAAGTGACTGATGGAGAATGATAACTAAATATTGCATTAAAAACATGGTATATAATACATGAAAAAATATTACTACCTGCAAATTTCCATAAACTCTTCTTCTATACCGTTGGGAATTAGTTCAACAAGCTTATTAACCGTCATTTTACAGTTTAATATGATTATCTAGCGACTGTCTCAATTATTTTGAGTAAAGACATTATAAAAATGTTTGCAAAAGTTTTAAGGTCCAAAAAACGTTGGTCCGCACGTCGTGTCACGCTCAAAAAGCGCGTGTGCACCCCCACCTCATCTTTCGGGGGCCTGGAAACTCTCTCGGAAAGGGGGGTCAGCACGTGACGTCGTCTTCCCGCCATTGGTCGAGAGGGTGGGGTGACGTCAGGCGCTTCATAAATATCCAGCGGTCCCGGATCCAGAGCGGAGTTGAGTCAGCAAAAGTTTTCAGCCAGGAGTAGAAGAGGAGAAGAGAGGAACTCGCAACAGAAAATGCTGACGGCTGCGGGACTTTAGCTGCAACCGTAGCGGTTTCGCTCTCCCCACGATGATTTCGAAGACTCGGCTGCTCGTATAGTTTTCCGTGTTGAGGCCTGCTGCAGCCTTTTCCGAGAGATTTTATTTTGCTTTATCTGAAGAGCGAGAAGACTTCTTTTTTTCCTCTACCTCCCCTTCCCATCAACGTCCCCTGACCCCCGTCGTCACAGAGGGGGAGGAAGCCTCTCTTCTACTGGGGTGGACCGAAGGAAAAAAAGATAAATAAAAAGGGGCACCCAGTTCCCTTTGTGTGTATATGAGGGACCCTAATTGAGATTATCATCGGTGCAATTCCCCCCATTGCGGTTGAAGAGAGAGGTGGAATTTGAGTGATCGGCTGCAGGAATCAATCGAACAGCCTTTAATAGCCCCCCCCCACTCCCACACCTCTCGTCATCCACCGTTTCTTGCAAGCTCGCGTTTTTGGAGGACCTCAAGATAATGCCTCGTAGGATATGTGCTGACTGCGTGATATCAGAGGTGACCAATGTCGAAGTGTCTGCAACGGTTCAGTGAAATACGCTCAAGGACATCGATCTCGTAGACGTTGTTTTTTTCATCGAAAGATCTAATAGATCTTTCATTAATTAGTTCTACTCTAATGCTAGGACAGATGGTCATTGCCCAGTGAAAAAAAATATTTCAGGATATTGTTGAAAGTCTGCGTTTTATAATTAAGTTTAACAATTGAAACAGTCGAGAAATCCGAGAGTATCGAACTGCTAATCAATTGGAAATAGAAATTGACTTAGAATAATAAGCCAGATTGGTGAGAAGGAGAAGAAATAAGAAATCCGTATTGCACGCTTTTAAAGAATATTGTAAATAAAACGTCAGAGAAAAATAGAAGATTAAAAAGTATATGAAAGAGGCACTGGAACGTTACTCGTTTCAAGATAACTTAATTTTGGAATGGGATTACACACTGCACCTGCAACTGAGGACATTCAGGATAGGTTATGAGATTCTAATGAATGCAAAAGAGAAACCTCAGTTATTTGACTCTTATTATTTAAATATTTTATTCCAGAATTTTTAACAAATTCATTGCAACAATTTGTATTCCTGTCAGATACTGAATTCGTTGAAAGAAAAAAAGAGAGAGAGAGAGAAGAAGAAGAACACCGGAACGACCGCACAAGTGCTCCTCCGTATCTGTTCCAAAAGCAGGTGATCTATTTGAAGACATGTGTGGAGTGTTCACCGTGTGAAAAATCCCTCCTCCGGGAGCTTTCTCTTCCTGCGCCGCGGTCTCCTCCGACTTCCTCCGGCGGGAGTGTCTGCCGGAGCCCTCCATCATCGAACCGGCCAACGTTTCGACTACGGAAGGGGTTTGGGCCCCCCCTGACCCCGCGGGGCCGCCTTACTACGCCATGATGGAGGGAGCCCCCTCGGACCACGGGGTGGACTATGTGCATGAATTCGACCTCGAACACCTCGAGGAAGTGGTGAAGCAGGAAATGCACAGAGCCAAGTATCCGACAGCCCTCAATCCATGCAATAATGGCATGGCAGTGGTACAGCCCCAGCAACATCTGGAAGCCCAGCACCATCCAAACGGAGGATATGGCATGCCAGTGGGTGCTCCCTGCCCCAGAAAAGCCCCTGTTTCTACCACACCACCGGATACCCCTCCCTGCCATATGCCACCGTCACCAGCCTTTGTGGCCACTTCAGGCCCCCTCATAGACGATGGTATGTTGTGGCTTACACAGAATCTTCGATATGGGGCTGCTAATGGGACGCAGGATGGTCCCTTGGATTTACGGCCTCCTCAGTGTGCAGCGGACATGGAGGCATGGCTCATAGCAGGTGGGCGCCGTGATTACCCAGAAGTGCAGGGTGTACCTCCTACACAGCCACAGCAGCGAGGTCCACCAACACACCATCCTGGTCAGCAGATGGATCATCACCATCACCACCTGATGGGTGCCAACAGCAACAGTAGCAGTAGCAGCAGCTGTAGCTCAGTCAGCTCGATGTGCCAGAGAACCAACGGGCAAGGTAGTGACATACTCAACGATGACCAACTCATCTCATTGACGGTCCGAGAGCTCAACAAGCGTCTGCACGGCTTTCCGAGGGAGGAGGTAGTCCGTATGAAGCAGAAGCGGAGGACTTTGAAGAACAGGGGCTATGCCCAGAACTGCCGCACTAAGAGACTGGCCCAAAGGCATGAGCTCGAGTCCCGCAACCGCCTGCTGCAGGGCGAGATGTCCAGGCTACGCCAGGAGCTGGACAGGGCTTGCAGGGAGAGAGACTTCTATAGGCAGCAGCTGCACGCTCTCAGGGACCCTAGGTCCCTGTCCAGCGTGTCCAGTGGCGGAGCTGCCAGCAATCCCAGCTCGCCCGAGTTCTACCTCTGACGTCTTGCAGGCCAAGCTAAGTGTATTGCAGGTGGTAAGGCTGGATCTCTTTTTTAAATTTACCTCTCACGTTACTGCGTGTTCCTTGGGGCATTGAATAACTCCTGGCGTGAGGGTTTTCTATTCATTTCATTCGATGAAAAAACGAGTAAAAGTTATGATATAAATATTCTCATTTAGTGAACATTCTTCAAATACCTTGAGATAGATGGGATATTCTTACGTTCTTTATTTTAAATATAGAATGAAAAATTTAGTGAAGTTGAAATTCAAAGACATGAAATTTAATTATTTAAACAAAAAATAATAAATAATAATGTTATTTTAAAAATTTAGGAAAACCTGAGACAATAATAAATAGGTTTATTTACGCACTTTAAGCTATTTGCTCAGAGAGAGAATAAATCATCTCTTTTTTCACTTTATAAAATAAATTACTTAAAATTTTTTTTCTGTATACTTCAACAAAAAATTCTTCTAAACGTATAACCTCATTTACGATTGAAATAAATAAATAAATAAATAGACGTTTAAATACTGGGATTATTTTGGAGAAATAATGCTTTTTTTTCAGTAAAAACTAATCCATATAGAAAATAGTAATAGTCCAAATAAATATATTTATTTAACGATGTCGAAATAGGCAGTTTATTTATTTTATTTTATTATAGGAAAAAGGAACTGTTGAAAGGTCTGAATTATATTTTGAAATACTTTGCAAGTTATTGAATAAAAATAAATCAATTATTTAGTATTTTCCACCCAATATTTTAGGAAGTCAAAAAGAGACTCTTTTAAATGGTCCCAGAAAACAACCTTAAAATATTTCAATTATAAGCAAAATATAATGCAACTATGAGCAATTAAAAAATATCATAAAAAAATTCAGTATTTATTCTTGTCAATCAAGATTAAAACATTAGTCAGAAAATTCAATTATCTAAATTTTCCAATCTGGTAAACGTAAAAATGTCGACATTTATATTTTTCTTAAAGAATTTTCGAAACTTAATTAAATTTCTTTAACTAATGAAGTTAAGGAACTTTTATGTAGTCTAGTACTTATTCCTTGCGGGAGCAGTAATTTTGTAGCTGCTATTTTTAGTAAGCGCGAAATGACGAGAAAACTCTCATCTTTCGACATTGAATCGAATAAATTTGGTTATATCATAAATTTAATCAAATTAAGTAAAAACTATACATCTATAATCTTAATTATTAAAACCATTAAATAAATTAATAAAATCTTTTATTAAATTAATAGATATTATATTAAAGCGGAAAGCAAAATCGTTTTGTCCTTTCAACTTCGTAAAAAAAATAAAATAAAAAATTACTAACTGAGAGTGGATTCGAAGGATGTCTATTGGAAGCAACTTCAGTTGTAGATCAAATAGTCGAAATCGTTCAAAAATAGGCAGTGCTTTAATGTAAAGTTATTTTTCTAATTAGTCCAATTCAAACAGATACTATTAACATAATGAAAAATAAGAATAAATTATAAAAATTCGAATTTTCTACGAGTTTTTCTTATTCCTGTAAAATTTTAAATTAACCATTTTTCTATTAGAAATTCTATAAAACATAATTAGTTAATATTTTAAAAACTTATTTTCTGTTAAGGTATCAAAATTATTGTTTAAGAGTATAAAATAATTTAAGTTTTAGCATAAAATTCTCGATTAACTGTTTAAAAGCTTTAAAATGTGTTTTATTTCCTTAAATTTAAGAAAAACCTTTCACGGCTAAGAACTTTTTCCAAAAATGAATCTAAAAATTAATGGAAAGATTTATTAATGCTGGTATTTTGATGAATGGAAACCAGCGAAGTGTTAGAAAAATTAAACGGCAAGTAAATTGAGATAGGATTTACAATAAAATTATACTTTTAGTATCAGCGTTCAATCTAAATTTTCACCAAATATATTGAAATATTTTAAATGAATTTACTTACTAAGTCAACTATTAATTTTAAGTAAACAAAGTTATTGTTTATGGATTATGAAAAGAATTCTTGTCTACTTATGAGCAGACTTATAAACAGTAATAATCGTAGATACTAGATAAACTGATAACTAGACAAACTTTTGCTAATTCTTCATAATGGTCTTAGTTTATCAAATTCAGTATTTTTCTATGTTTCAAACTTTTCATGTTTCTTGTAGAATAATTTCAGTAATAATAAGTTAAAAATTAATGAAAACGTTCTTTTCTGAAGCTTTGATGCCTGTTTTTATACAAACTTTTTCAAATATTTAACGAATGAATTAAAATGTATAGTATTTTGTCACTTAAAACTGCAATTAGCATAGGCTGAAAGCTACTTGTCTGATGGAAAACTTACGTTCACAAAATTAATGTAAAAAATTCGGAACAAAATACAATAAATGTCGAAATTAATGTATAATGTAAATTAAACTTTCTGCTATTGTGTTTCAGCCACTTCTAACATTTAAAAATCATTTAAATAATTACTGAAATTAATGAAATATCAATTCATCCGTGAATTATTATATAAGGATATTACAGAAGGACCAAAACTTTCATTTTATATGAAGAAAAATATATTAATTTTTTTTCTTATTTGCTTTTCCATAAGGTATCAAATAAATCTGTACCGGAAAGGATAAGTATAAAATAAATATATAACGTTATTATACTTGAGTTTTAAAATGTTTTATCAAGATGAATTTTATGTCAAATGATCTAGTTCAAAAGATTAATATCTTAATCGATTTTTTTTTCTATTAAAATATTCTGTTAAAATTTTGAAAAAGACAACTTGTGCATAAATGTTCAATGTAAAAGTCTGTATTTTAGTCTGAATGTCAAATTTAAGATTCAGAAAGATTATTATTACTGGTTAACAGAATTTTCTATATAAATATCTTTAGTCATAATTTTTAAAGAAATTATTTATTAATTTTAAGAACAGTAATCAATAATAAAAATTTAAAACAAAGATTAATTTACATAAGATCTGGGAAAGAAATTCTATCAAGTCCCGCAAGTTATGAAACGTTTAAATTTGATCATAATGTTAGACATGAAATTAATTTGATGCCTAGAAGCGAAATTTTGCCATTCAAGTTTTGTTCTTCATATGAAGGCTCCTTAACTTTTAATAAAAACTTTTTATTTGAGAAAACCCAACTGGGATCGCGATTCCATTCCGGCTCTCTCAGAAAGATATGACTGTCACGAAAACATTTGCAGGATCTTTTTCTTTCAAATTCTTTAAAATCTATAAAAAAAATATAGTTTAGATAGTCATCTTGACTTAAAAGATCCCTTTAAAATGTGTTAAATAGCTATTTTAATTGGACTTTTTTTCTAGGTTTCTTTAATGAATACTTCGTCTTCTTAATGACATACTTAATTCAAGGGTCAGTTGGGTAGTGACAAAATTTTTCTGATGGAAATGAGGTCGTGAAAATTTTTCCATTAAAAGTAATTGCGAATTACAAAAGCTTAAGAAACCATGTTTTACTTCAAAAAATAAAATAATAATAATAATTTGATTCTTCCAGTAGTAGTTCCAATCTTCATGCAAGTGATTGATAAATAGTTTTGATAAGTATACTCAGGGTGCACAACCGTTTAGTTGCTAAATCAAAATAACTTGCTTAAGTGCAGTAAATACATGAATTGATTTTTTTTATTTCATAATGATTAATCAATGATCTCTCGAGTCATTCAAGAGAGATAGTTGTTTGTGATCAGCGAAAGCCCTCACGCCAGTGAGTTTTTGCAAGCTGTAAAACAGAGGAGACTCTTTCCCTGTCACTTCGAGGTAGCACCTGGCACAGGACCAAACGTGTGGACTGCACTTGACTGAAATAGTGACTCGCCGACCACAGACGCGAGGTTACATTCCACGGACATTCCTGGCTTAACCCTTTCACCGAGGGAGCAAAATACTTGAGGACATTTTTTCTCCATCTATCTCTTCCATCTTTTAGGAAGAGAAGAGACAACAAGATTTTTTTATTGCTCTTCTTCTCATGTCGTGACACATTCAGCTGTTCGTTGTTGTTCGTTTAGAGATCTATAGTTACGACTACCTCTTTCGCATCGTGCTGGGAGGAGGAGCCATGGATTTTTGACGTCACTTTTAGTGACGAAACGTTGACAGCATGCCAAAAGGTCTGTCGCTTTAAAAAAAATCATTGGTTTGCAAAGAACTGTCCTAAAACAATTTACTGCATATTGAAATTTACTTTTTTGTATTTAAATTGCAAGAGCTTTAGCTTTTTTGAAGTTCTTTGTAAAATTTAAAAAATTACAAAAAAGGAACTATTTTAATTTATAATTGCCACAGCAATTTCAATATAAGTCGACTAGAGTTATAATCCTATTTAGGTATCAAAATACATGGTGAAATGGATAACTATAAGTTATCAGTTGTATAATAATATAAGATTGATCGGGCAGGATTAATTATTTCACTAGCAAATTTATGATTCTTTAAATATTTTTTAAAGATTTTAATCTTAAAATCTACCTCAATTTGCATACTTTGCAAACTAAAAAAACAACTTGGCAACTTCCCCTTTATGAAAATATGAATATTTCTGTATTCATGAAAATAAATTTGAATAAGATGCAGGTAAACAGAAGCCGGAAAATGTTGACGTAACGTTTTTCATTAATAAAAAATTTAGAAAATCAAAATTCTCATGTAAAAGGAGCATAATATTTCATAATAATAGTATTTCCTAAATGCAGAAAGTCAATCATTAAAAAATATTTTTCAGGAAGTATTATCTATATAACTGCACTTTTCTAAGCAGTGATTTTAATAGTTTTAATTTAATAAATTGCGAATAATGCTGTAATTATGCATGAAAAATCTTAAATGTTTCCAAATTTTTAAAGTGATTTTAAACAGGAGTCTCGTATTTTATTTATTGGGCCTCAAGACTTTGCAGGCCTTAATTAATAGACAGAGTTAGAAAAGATACAAGGATTTCTTCTACTATATTATACAGCATTAATCTTTTAAATATTTTCCAATAACATATTATATTATTGGCCCAAATTCTGTCTTCTTATTTTTTTAAAATATTTGTACCAGATAAGAATTTTAAGATAAATCTATATATATATTTTAAGGTTTTGAACTCAATATCTTCACCCTGTTATCTCTTTTCCTTTTCTTAAGAAAGAAAAAAATTAAGCTATTTGTAAAATTTGTGATTTAAAATCCTTTATTAGTAAACACGGAGAAGCAGAAGCTTTGAAATGCGGGAACGATGATTTTAAATTGGCAACAAAATCCGATGGCTCCTTTCCTACACAGTATGAATCATTACAGAATACCGGTGAATCTATACATTTGTTTTCAAATAGTGATACTTGTTAGATGTAGATATGCTCAAATGTATTATTAACTCTCAAATTTGCTGACTTTTTAAAAGCAGCACATGAAATTGGAACCAAAAAAATCATCGTTCATTTTTATTGTTGATTTATTTATGTTTTAATTGTTATAAAATGATAAAACATATATATTAAATTTGTTTATTTATACTGTTATGTTTAGAGTTCAGTATGCTGCCAAACCCTTTAAACCATCACCACGCATTTAAAATTAGACTAAAATTCAGTTAATAATTGTTAGATAAATCATGGTAAATAGTCATATTACTTAAAACATCAAAATCCCTAAATCCGTAGGCATGATGGTTTAATATGGTTTGACTGTGCATAATTTTAGGATTTTTTAACGATGAATTGTTTTCATTATCAGAGTTACGAGCGTTTTAGATAAACTAATTCAGATTTTTCCGTATGAGCTGCAATTAAAATTAGTTATAACACTGGTTAAATTCTTGTTAGTTTAAATATATATTTTTATTTTATTTCTTCAAAAATCAAAAATGTTATCCACAAAATTTGACAGTTATATTGAATAGCAAACCAAAATTACCGCTGTTTAGCAAACCACAGATTTGTGTGAATTATTTAATAAAAGAAAATTAAAATGCATAAAAACGTGTCACTAGTTCTTACAAAAGTAAAGAAGGAAACTATTGGACGAAAATATGTTAAAGGAAAATTTCATGTGCTGCCAATAATGTGAGATATATTTCAATGTAATTTTCAAATGAATATTAATGATTTCTTGTAGGTACAACAAGTAGGCCTTGGCCTTTAGAGGACTTGTAAGATCATGCGTTTCCTTGTATATTTTTTTGTAATTATCTGATAATTATTTTCTAACGCAAAGGAAAGATTGTAAAAGAATGAAAATTCAATCTATTTCATTTTCCTATTTTACTTTATTTACTTCTTTTATAATTCAACTTCTTAAATAGTTTTTTTTATCTTCCAACAACAATTTAACTTTGTTGAAAACAGTTTTTTTACGTTAAATATTTTGTATACTTGTTCGATATTGCATTGAATTCAAAATAAATAACTTCATCAAGAGTACGAGTTCGTAACTTTTTGTAGTTATTTTTATGCTGTAAAAAGTTTACAAGTTATTTATTTTGGATTTAAATCATGATTTTATGATTCGCTGAACTTGTAAAACTATTTATTAAAATCATTATATTTTATCAACCATATAACAGATAAATAGTACAATGTCACTTCACTTCATCATCAAAAATTGTCAGTTCATTAATTCTATCGAATATTACTGCCTCGTATTCACGAGAAAAAGTTTAAAACGTACAACTAGATGCTGCTATTAAAAAAAATATACTTTATGCACATACATATTTTAGTACCGTTAGTTTAAGGCAGTGAAATTTTTGTTCGAAGCTCTGTTGTATTTTTCAGTAAACCACATACATTTTAATTACAAGATCTTTTTATCTTTATGTAAAACAATTTTTGTGGTAACAATTTTCTAACAAACATTTCCTGTTCTTCACTGTTGTCTTTTGAAATTTAAGCTGTTCGTGTTTAGAATATCTTCTATTGAGCTATTTGATCTTCAACATGTAAATAAAATTCTTTGTTGACATGCTTTTTCTTGTTATGTTTTTGTGAGAAAATCAAGAATGAAATATACATTTAAGTGGCAAAAATGGTATATTGGACTAATAACAAAAGCGGAAAATGAGATAGAATTTTCCCAAATTGTATAAAAATAAAACATTTTTATCTAATTAAATTTTTAAAAAAGCCTAAGTGGTATTGAAATTCTGAATTTTTAAGAAACGTCTACGAGTACGAAAACATTTCATGCATCATATTATAACGTTTATTTTCGAGACTTTTTATATTCCATTTATACAGCTATATTGTACAATATCATTTAATATATTTTACACTATCAAAAATTTGCCTTTAGATTAATTTATTTCAAAAAATTAAAGAATATCTTGTCATTGCTTAACTTTAAGAATAAAACTATCGAAAATCTAGAAAAAAACAGATATGCAAATTCTGCCTTGCAATGATCTATTAGATCCGCACAAAGTTCAGCAGTTTTACCAGGAGTAACTACAGCTGTCAATTTTCAATCGAAAAGAGAAAAGATTTAATATATCAGTCCTATAAGTGAATTTTATTTAACTTTAAGAGTGAAATTTATTTTGAAATATCTGTGGATTGATTTTGATTATGACCGTTAAGTCAAATAAATATATGAGAGTAATAAATTATCATATCTAATTCTTCAAAATATCAAGAACATCTTAATTGGTATTATTAAATGACAAACGTAATCGTATTTAAATTTAATTTAATTAACTGATTACGACAAATAATTGTCCTTGTTTTTTTTTTGCTTATAAGGATAGAAACTTTATTGTTTTGACTATTCTTATATCTTAAATCTTTTAAAGGATTTACGAGAAAACCATATAAAGAGAGACAAAGTGCTCGTAAGGTATCTTCTAAAATTCTCATAAGGTTAAATGAACGCAGGGAAGTTTATTTTATTTTACTATAGTTGCGAAAGGAATACTCTTTTTTTCATAATGTTGTTCCAAAACTTTAGAGTCAATAATCTCAGTTAAAAAAATAAAATAAACCTATTTCTATGTTTGAACGGAATGCTTCTACATCTTGTATGAGATAGTTATATACTTCTCTTAATTAATTTAAGAGACATAAGATGCGGTTTAAAAAACCAGAACATCTTATTAAAATTATCAATTGTTTTTGAATATTTATTCACTGTTCATTTTTTTCTTTTACAGAATGACAACAGCCAGAATTAGCTGTTACTGTTTCTTGAAAACATTTTTTTGAAAATTAGATTAGATTGGTAAAAATTTATGTTATGTTATTAAGGTTGAAACAAATATGAGACATATTTGTGTGGAATAAAACGATTATGGTTTGGCAATATTACACTTATAATTCGATTTTTTTAAACTGGTGAGTATGCATTTAATCATTCTATTTCTTTCGCCCGGTTTTATGTGACTTTAAACCATGCTGGTCGCACTCCGAGAGCAATTCAAACACAAACGCAAACAAAGAAAAACACATTGAAAAAAAAAATTCGAAAGAAGTTTTCCTGTCCGAATGCGATTCATCATCGTTGACGCTTTTGTGAGTTGATACGCCTTCCGACTAATGCAGTTTCCGGATTGTTTCTGCACGTTTTCCCTTAAAAAAGAGTGGGCAGTTGTTTTTTTTTACTATTTTAAAATATGCCAACGGAACTGGCTGTAAATATTTTAAGAAAGGAATGAAAGTTTTGGTTTTTTTTTCATTAACTTCAGATTTCTTTTCACCAACCTTTCAATTATTACCATAAACTAAAAAGTTTTCAAAACAAAGAGCAAATTAAGCTTCTCATCTGCGAGTAAATTAAAAAAGCATCAAATATCGGGTTATAACCTATATTCGTTTTTAGTGAATATTTAGAATATAACGAGTAATAAAAGTTATAAGAAACGAAGTTAGCTTATAAAATAATTCCGCACATAAAATTTTAAGTGCAGTGCAGATGAAAGTATTGCAAATTATTATAATAATTTTAAAACTTAACAAATCAATTACACAAAAACATAATACGGATCGTATTTCTTTATGTCATATGCATCTAAGTGGTATAGGTATATCAATTCATTAAATTAAAAATATAGGAAAGAAAGTGTTTACCAGTTAAGCAGTTGACCCTTTATTTCAAACTATCAAAATGATCAGTTTTTTTTTCTAAAAATGCACCAAGAGGCTATTGAAAATAAATTAATTTATTAGTTATATTTTAAGAATCTGGTTAAGATTCAAGGTATACAGATCATTGTATTCAAAATACAGTTGCATCTTATAGAAATGCTGTACGGAATTGAAACATATACATGCAAATTCAGGCAGTAACTTTTCAAAAGATGTAAGATTTTTCGTATTCGATTGCTTGTCCTTAAAGAATAAATGAAAGTAAAATTCTTTTGACTTATTCTTTGAAAAATTCATAGAATTACTATGATTTTTAATTAATCAGTTAAAAAACCTAAACTTTTCTAAGTTTGATAACGATATATTTGATATAAAATGAACTTTATTATTTGAAGAATATCTAGATTTGTAGCTTTCAAAAGCACTTAGTTCTTTCTTATTTATAAAGAACTGAAAGAAAAGAAATTAAAGTAAAAAAATAATCAGATGGAAAATTGTGAAATTTCTATAGCATTTAGTAACAGCAAATCCAAAAAATTAAGTTATTCTATCATAAAATATATACGAAATTGTAAAACACTGTTATGCAATTAGTTTCTCAGACAGGCATAAAAAAATTTGAACTTTCATATGCTAGCATAACACTGAGTTGAGATTCACTGAGTTAAGTCCATTGCATTAAAAATTACTGCAGAAAACAAAAAGAGATTAAAACCTGTTTCATGCACAGAGCAAAGATTTTTCCTGGTAAAACAAACGAAAATTGCGTACTAATTTGGATGAAGCAAAGGGCACAGCACACATATAAACTCTTCTTTGAATATCTATAACATATTCTTTTAATGATAATTGATTACCGAATTGAGAAATTAAAGTACATTTTCGTAATTGCTAAGTAAAATTATTTTCTTCCAATAGCTTTGTCAGCCAATTAATAAAGGAAGTTTTATAAATATTTTTTATCGCATCTAATACCAGAAATATGAAGTCTGTTAAAGTTATTCAGGTACTTACCGAATCCTATAACTTTCGTATTAAATTTAGGACAAGATTTATACTGCGAACATCACATAAAACGATAAATTCAATCATAAAAGCTAGAGAAGCTTTGTAAATTTGTTCAATAATATTCTTTATTTCTTCACATAAACTGCAGTAGATAGTAATCGGAATTCTAAATTAACTTAAATAACTTAAGAGCACAAAAGGAAAAGAAGAAGATCAAACGATTTTAATCAAGAGATAAAAATAATAAATGTTGCCAATAATGAACAATAATACACAGGAAATAAATAAAAATTTTGCAGACGATATTTTCTTTCATTAAACAGAATGTTTATTTAACGCTTGATAATTTTGATAATCTTGTAGAACAACAGTAAGTCGCTGAGTAAAGCCAGTTTTTAATTTAATTTAAGAAATAATGATACGTAATAGTAACCAGATTTATATTCTCAGAAAACAAACTTTGTAAACAAGTTACAGGACTTCATATTTCCAGCATTAGTCAACCAACTATCAGAAATCGTACATCGTTTGATTAGATTTTCTTAGAACTTTCTCTTTTGAAGTACTGAGGTCTCTATATCCTTTCTTTGTAACGTATAAGAACCGCTAATATGATAATCCGAACTCTTGTAATTCGAATTGTTTCGTCCCGTTCGTAGAATCGTAAATCAATGATTCTGTGCAGTATTACGCAGATTCAAAGAACACAGAATTCATTGCTTTGTGTATTAAAAAAAGAACTGATTCGAATTTGGCCATGATAAAGTATCCAACTGGATTTGGCTGAAGGTCTTATTATAATAGTTTTGTAATTACCTTTTTAAAATTATAGAACCACATTTTCAACATCACTCTTTGATTCTGCTTTAAACGTGCTATATCCCATAGTATTTTTATTTCCAACTTTCACAACGACAAAATGTTTCAAAAAATGACCGATTAATTGTAATAATGATAAAACTGTGCAATTAAGTGATAGTGTAAGCTTTATAATTTTTAAGGGCTTTAACGTGATAGTTTCCACTTTTTTAAAGTCATTCTAGTCCAGTCGAATTGTACTTTAACATGGAAAAAGACATAACAGCATTTTTATTACTTAAAGTTGTTGGATTGGCTATCCAAAACTGCTACTATATCATGCACCTGGATATCGGATTGGATAAAGTGGTGGTGGAGGGAAAGTTGAAACTTTTTTTCACTTTTGAATAAAAACTATTCATCTCAGAGAAAAAATTTAAATGAGAAAGCTATAGGTACTACTTATAAACTGCTTATAAAATAAAATACTTTAATTGAATCAGGAGTAAATTTTGAAAAATATTAATTTTTTTAAAAAATTTCGGGGCGAAATTTTTGCACTCCTACCTAACTATGTATTATAAAATAGTCGATACCCGGTAAAAACTTGAGATCAATATCTGCATTATTTTACGAAAAATTTAATTTTTCAATCTTTTCTAGTGAGTAATCTTATAAATCAATTAAACAAATTCGGAATCATTCTAAGAACAACATTGTGTTTGGATACAGAAATTATCTACATATTTTTTTATTCGCTTAAAAACCATCAGGATTGGAGTTCTTGAAGGATAAATGTACTTACTGATAATTTAGTGAGTAATCTCAGAAATCAATCACTTCGTTAATTTCTATTTATCACAATTAGCAACTCAATTAACTTCCCTCTGGGTGGCCTGAAAAAAAGATATTTTCTTACGATAGGTGCGGGAACGGGGGGAAAAATCCAACCAAAAGAAAAATAAGGACTCTTGCACTCAATTACACTCAACTATCGGGGAGGGTGGGGGGTGATGAAAAAGTGTGCTTAATTCGATTTAAAACTGCGCTGCGTGAAATGTTGCGCGAGAACGGAGGAGCGTTGTTGTTGTTGTTGCCATTAAAAAGTGTTTAAGGGGGTTCGTTATTTGCGCTTCCATTCTCTGCATTCACATTCCCTAGGAGGGAACCTTACATTGATGGACATCGTGATGACAGTCTATTTATATGGTTTCCTTGGGATCAGCCGTTGCCAAACAACGAAACGTAAAAGTGAAAAGTAAACAACATCGTTTGTCTTCATCTAGGCAGTAGAAACGGCGATAAAAACTTCACAATCTTAGTTCAAATCAGCAATTGAGATGGTGATCCCTAGATCTTTGGGCATGATACAGAATTAGAAGTTCTCTCACTGTTATGGTTGCTTAGAATGTAAATGAACTGTATCTAACTTTAATGCGAGTACTTTTCTATTGTTATCCACATTAGAAACATAAGAGTAAATGGTACAACGTTATTTTTATACTTCTCTTTCGAATATTTCTATTTCTTGTTTTAAGAATCTCGACTACCGTGACTATTCCGCGAAAAGGATGTCGCATGCCACACTAAAGCGGCATTAACTGTCATTCGCATTTCGAATAATATGTAATATTAATGATGAAAATTTAACAATGTATCCTTTTGTTAACACTGAATCAAATTCACCTACCACCTCCAAACGATTTATTTGTTCAATCTTGATTAATTATTTGTTTTGGCAACAGCATTTTGGTGAAGATTTTTTATTGAATAAAAGATTATTATTTCGTTCCAAACGATTTAATTTATTAATTTAGTGCTAATTATTTATTTACGCATCACTGTCTACTGATAGTTATTCATTGCATTCAAGTTCGTTAAGTTATAGACATTGCAACGGATTTTTATTATTGTTGATCATACGTTGGTTTATGCGTTCCATTCCAGAAAATGTGTTGATTTAAATAAACGACATGAAGAATAAAGAAACAAAACTTAATTCCGGCTTTTTAAAAGGAGTTGAATAAAACAAATTTAGTAAAATCTGTATAACTTAATTTCTTCAGTGACGAATTAGACTGATAAAAGAATGCATGGTAGACGCAAATAAAATGATTAAAGCGGTATCTGATGCACCTACCTGTTTTAAATGACTAATTTGGAGAAAAATCCAATTAGACAAGATATATTTTCAAACTGTATTATGAAAAAAAGCAGTGCTTCGGGATGTAGAAAAGCTCTGTATAAATTTATTTAATTTTATAGATTAATGATCAATTTTGAATATGGGATGTATTTTTTACTAGCCGTCTTCGGCGACCAGCTAGTTCGTCCGTTTAAATTAGTTTCTATTTTTGTATTTTACATTAACTATAGCATTCCCCGTTGCAGTTTCACCCGCGATGACTCAGGAAAGATGAATAAAAAAGTGATTATTTTATTGTATTTGGCAGATAGTAAAATATATAAAGACTTAAATTTTAAAATGCCAGCGATACAATTCTGTATGATGCATCACAGCTAATGAAACTTAAATATTTCATTTCAAATAAATCTCACTCAGTTCATCTATCACTCATCAGTAGAATGATTAACCCTGAATATGGTCTCGAAAACCGAACCATGGCCCCATGTGAACAAGTGGGTGCCAAATTGGGTGGAAAAAGTGAGGCGGCAAAAAAGGCATCTAAAAAACATTTATAAACATCTAAAGGACCCGGGAGTATAGTGGTAGACAATAAAATTAAAAAAATAATTAAAAATAAGTTAGTTTCCCGAACACTATTGTTTTTTTGTAATTCCTAGCTCCAGGCAGCTAAAATGAAATAAAAATTTAATCTTTTCCTAAAAAAGTAGGGGGCCAGTGACCCTCATATCCCTCTCCCGCATGGAAATAAGATTGGTGTCATTGAAAAGCTAACTCTTTTATCTTTAAGATGATGTAAAAATGGTTTTTGTGTGATAATAGGTTCCCAAGATATTCCAGAAAAACGTTAAAATTTAAGGTTATTTTTAATTAATTTAAATTCTAATTAAAATTTCGAAAAATCCTTTCCTATTGAGCACCTACTACCCAAGAAGCAACCGCCTGCCAAATTTCAAGTTTCTAGGCTTCTTGGTATGGGAAATTTCGTGATGAGTGAGTCATGGTATTTGCCTTTTATGTATAAAGATTCCCGTTCAGATGACGAAGAAGACCCTCAAAACAGCTCTTTATTTTATAGTCGAATTGTCATTATCTAAAGAAAAATATTCCCAAGAAAAACTCTTCTTTGTTTTTCTCATTTTTAAAGATGTTGTAATTGAAAAAAGATCTACGGCATGTAGCACTTAAATTGGCTAGTTTAGAGAAGAGATTATACAATCAACAGAATATAGAAGTAAAGAGTATAAGCAAAAGACGTAGGTTTCGAGAATAATCGTGTAACTTTTGCCATAAAGTGGTTGCTCTGCTTTTGCTTTTTTTCTCTCTGCGAACCATCTTTCACCAGAGTACTAATGGATAGCTCCAAAAAGTGGGAACTTCAACACTAACAAAGTGCCCAGAATCAAAACTTCTCTCACTGAAGACTGACAAAAAGAAGAACCTACCTAATTTTTTCTCGAAAGCTGCCACATCTGCAGTCTTTTTAAGAAAAAACATTAGTTCAACAAAGATTGCGATGCTTAAAGAACAAAGAAAAAGAATCAATTTAAGAGTATGAATAATCATCTTTCTTGAATGGAAATCGAGCTAACATTGCAGATTTTACCGCTTTTGTTTAGTTGCTGCTACCTAAAAATGAAACTGGTGGATTCAGAAACGTTTTAGTAATGAATTTCATGAAAAACTAATTCTTAGAGGAATTATTACCAAAAATATGGTATACATGTAATAGACTTGTGTAGACTTTTTTGAAGAGAATTACGGTCATTCCCTACAGCATTATGTGCCTTTTACTGAGTCTTCACAGGAAGTTAAGGATGAAAATGATATGAGATTAAACTTCTTAAATAAAGATTTCGACGATTTCATGCCCATTCGACTTCAGTTCATGTCCATTTCAAAATTTTGCGCTCGAAGTTGCGCGTATCCTGGGCAAACGCCAAATCGTAGAGAAAGCGCGCCGTGCCGTATTAGCCGCACGATTTTTTATGACTTCCAAATGGGTAATGCCCGTAATTAGGAATGTAATTAATAACAAATTAGTTATTCGGTATTTTAAAGAGACTCATCGGGAGCAGACGATCAAGTCAAGAAAGTAAAAGTAAATTAAGAAATAATAATTAAATTAAAAAGAATTTATTGCATACATATATTGATTATTTTGAATTTATAGCTCGGGTTAATGTCACATATTTTGTTGTTATCAATATTTTTACAAAGAAAAATCAGCTTTGAAAAAAAATTAGATTCATTTTCAAACCGCAAAGTAAAAATAAAACAGAACGACAGAACGATCGCATTCCATTTGAGAGAAAAACAGTAATAACAATATTCAAAGAACTGAAGCGGGATTTTAAATTTATACATCACACAAAAGCTTTTAGAACTTTCTAAACAGTTAGTTTTATACAATACAAATCTTCAGTAGCCTAAAGATTTGTATTGTATAAAACTATCAAAACTAATTAAATGAGGAAGCAGAAAACTTTGGTCCACGTGCATCTAATTTCGGAATTTTAAAGATGGAAGAAGGAAAATGGAGAAAGTTTTTCCTTTAAATGTGGCAATATTATATGAATTTCTCACATATTAAAAAAATAATATGCAAGATAATTAATTGCATGTAGAGTAACGTCTCATTTCTGAGAAGAAAACTCTTGGATTGGATCACAACGACGCTTCCTGAATGACCCTGAAAATCCTCTCGAAGCGAAAAACTTGAAGTTAAAAAAGGAGGCTGGAGGCACTACCCACCACTTGTTCGGGGCGCAGCGACTCATTTAATGGGGCCTCAGACATTAGGGACGCGGGGGGCGGGCGCTCTAATTAAGGCAACCGTTTCCAATTCATTAGCTGAACTCTCGTTCATTAGGGGAGGGGGGCGTTAATTGTGGTTTTGTCGGAAACGAGGCGCGAGACAAATGGGCGCACCTTTTCCTCCGGAGTGAGAGGAGGCGATTATCGGAGAGGGAAATGATTCGGGAGGCGACACCTTTCGAGCAACTTCCGCCTCCGACACCCCTCCCTCCCCGAACTTACTTTCCTTCCACAGTCCCTCTAGCCTGTTTCTTGGTTCTCTATGTATTATGCCTTCACTTCCACATCTTTACACTAGAGCGCGTTGTCGAGGCTCGATATCTGATACTTAGCGTCTCGAAACTGGACGCAGCCAGTATTTCTAATGTTATTCTCTTTATTCTAAATCTATTTCCATCAGATTCATTTGATATTTGGTTAAATTTCATGTTTGGTGTTCCTTCATTGACAAAAAAAAAATTGTTCCAAATGTTCCCTTTTCTTCTTTATTACACAAACACATATCATAAGAGGTAGTTGCTCAGTGGTGTAGTCTCAAAATAAGCAGTGACGGGATGCTTGCTTTAAAAGCAGTATCGGAACGCTCTTACCTGGGCGGTTTCTTGGTTCTCTATGCTCGTATTATGCCTTCACTATCACATCTTTAGACTAGAGCGCGTTGTCGAGGCTCGATATCTGATACTTAGCGCCTCGAAACTGGACGCAGCCAGTATTTCTCTAATGTTATTCTCTTTATTTTAAATCTATTTCCATCAGACTCGTTGATATTTGGTTAAATTTCATTTTTGGTGTTTGCTCACTGACAGAAAAAGTGTTCCAGATGTTCCCTTTTCTTCTTTATTACACAAACACATAACATACGACGGAGTTGCCCAGTGGTGTAGTCGCAAAATAAACAGTGCCGGATGCTTGCTTTAAAAGCAATACCCGAACGCTCTAACCTGGGTGACAAAAATCTCACTTTTTTAAGAGCGTTTTCACAATTTGTTATTATTTATTTCTCGTACACTCCTGGAGTTGCCAGAAAATAAGATTAATCCTCTTAAGAGGATCTTGATAAGTATTGATGCTGCTGACCAAGAACGAAATGCACCCATTTGCACATGCATATAACTTCAAATATAAGAATAAAATCCGCAGTATCATGCTTAACACAGGAAGATCATAACCAAGAGCGAACCTTTTTTCTGACCTAATTTCTAAATAATTTACAGAAGTAAAGCATCAAGGCACGCACTACCACCTATAAGCTGCAGCCATGAACAAAATTTAAAAACCTAGAATTTCAACTAAAAATGGTCAAAAACTTACAATGCAATAGTGAAATATATTAATAAAATAACTTAATAACTTTCGTTTAAAATGTTTTCAGAGAATTCATTTACTAAGACACTACTTACGAACAAAATGCATCACAATCGTCACCAGTCCTGTTTTTCATTCAGCCTTTAGGCATTGTGGGTAAAGATAAAACCCTGCCAATATTACAGCCAACGATCCCATGCATCTTTTATTTCAATCCCTTTTCCTTCATCTTTTATATGAGTGATTCCAGTTGCAAGCAAGGTATTATTTTTCAAATGTGGTCGGCGGTCATTGCTATCCTTGTAGATTAAAAGGACATTAATCAATCTTGTTTCTCATTGTCTAAATTTAGTTCAAATGACAATAAACTAAATTTAGTCAATAAGAAGCTGAACTTTTCGTTTTCATTAATGTCGTAGAATAAATATACAATGAAGCCATGAACAGTTCTTTTCAAAATTAAATAGTTCTAACAACTATTTCGACCAATCCTGTTCCTCACATCTTATATAAATTTATAACATACTAAAATATAACTTGAATACCTTCCCTTAGATTATCTGTGGGAATTTTCAAACCAAAAATGCCATCGTATTGGGAAAAAATGTAACTTCAGGATAATGTTGAGTGTTAGTCATTAGATGGATTACTTGGAGAGAAAATCTCAAAAGTCAGTACTCGATCAGAAATTTTGCATTTTGTTGGATTTGTAAAATTATATTACAGTATTTCAAGATATGATCAGCTTTAAAAAAAAGCACGGGCCCACTAATGTTCATTTTGGGATGCTACAAATTGTAATTGACTGAGATCAATTTAAAGTTTCTTTTTCACTCTTTCAGCTTCACTCCTTAAACATTTGTAATTTTAATCTCATTCTTGGTTGTTATTCTTAAACAAAGGATATAGAGCAGATTATCTTGCAGCACGAAGATCTGAGAAATTTAGGGTATCCACATTATTTTTACTTGGTGCAAACGATATTTCAATTCTTCTTCACTTTTTCCAAGCCTGTGTGCCCGATGCCGTCTGGAGACATTCTGCGCCGAGTGATGTAGTACCGTCGGATCCTTGTCAGGCAGAAGAGGGGGGCGAGCACTCATTTCAATCCAATCCATCAAGTGGCAGCACAAACTTGGCAACTCTGAAATCTGCCGCCAAAGGCCTCAACTTCTTCATTTCTCCCTTCTTTCTGCGTCGCTTTCTGGTATATACCATCCCCATTTCTCCAAAATGTCAACAACCCTAACTAACTATGAGGAGGGATATGCTCGTGTCAGGGCTCAGCCACGGGGAAATAACTAACCAGACAGTGGAGTTGTAGCCTAGGGGAAAAAAAAAAGATTGTAAACTGAGAGTTTTACAGAAGCTATAATTATTCTTTCAGGCCGTTTACACAAAAGGATCTGATTGTTTGAAATGCTACTGGCGCAACGGATTTTGCTTCCAGGTGACTTTTGTTTCCTGGCAGCGAAACAATTTTGGGTGTCCGTGTGAAAAAGTGAGGAAATGGGAGCTTTTTCAGCAAATTTTCCATTAAAAGAAAAGAAAACGAGTAAGAAGAAACCATTCAAATTTCTTTGATGGAAGTAAACATCACCGTAGCACGTTCAGTTGAGCGATCTTAATATCTTAATTTAATGTAGCTTTTGTTATAATCTGAATGTTCACCTGGAGCAAAAAATGATTAATAACTTCTGTCAAATATTATTTTCTCGTCTGATCACCGCAGTTAAGCAGCATCGGGCGTGGTCAGTACTTGGGAGGGTGACCACCTGGGACACCTCGTGCTGTTGGCATCTTCTTTGTTCGGTTGCCGTAATGGCAACAGGCACAGGCATGGGGGGGGCGTTCTGTCAGATATTATTGCTTGAATGTTTAGGATCCTAAGAGGTCTCAGGAGTATCTTTGGCAATCTATCCTAAATTTTCAGCAGATGCCAAATGGTTTCAATTTACGTGATGTCGATCCCACCGCGGGGGGCACCGATTATACTGTTGAGAAGCCGCTGGATAAGTAAGCGGGTTCTCGCTTCCCCGGTGGATATAGTAATGGGGGACTTGTATCCTCCTCCAGTGATAGTACGTACCTACGGGAGTGGTCGGGCCGTGGTCGGTGATGACAAACTAGGACTACGGCCTCAGTACTCGAGCTATTGCAGCGGCTGTCATTCAGAAACCCGGATGCCAAGGCAGGGCGGGGGTTCCAGTTTTCTGGTTACGTGATGTCGTAATTACTTCAAAAATGTCACTTCGTCTGTCATCTAAAATTTAGCTTCAGACTGACTTACGTTCCTCATCTGTCATTGAGCTTTAAAAATGTTTCAAATTTTTTTTAGGATTGATGATTACGGCCAATTTGTCCGGTTTGGATGATAACGATTCGCACTGGGGTTTTTGAAACACTGCTACTGGAGAAGGAATGGGGTTTCGATGCTCGCCTAAATGCTCGCTTTATATTTAAATTGATCACTGGATTTTAGCTAATGGATATTATACTGCTTCTCTCTGCCGTGCGATATGGAATTATAAAACTTTGGGGGGCTGCATGGGATCTTCCCCCCCCCGAGTTTAACCATGGTGGAGGCGGCTGCCGGATATCATGTAGGGGCCAGGGTTTTAAAATGCTATTAATTATTTTCGATAAGAAAATCCTATGTTAGTTGATCGAGAAGTGATATTTTTGAGTTTTTGTTCCTGGGATTGTGTTGTTCATTGTGTGTGTGTGTTTTTGTTGATTGTTTTTTTGGAATGATATTATCTTTTAATGTTTGCAAATGTCTTTGGATTTGGATTCACTGTGAACTTTTTTTGGGGAGTGGGGGTAATATATGTTATTGATTGTCGGATGTCTCCCCAGTCCTGCGACCGGTACATTTTAATGTTTATAATGTTTTAGGTATTTTATTCTGTTGGAATTGTACTGATTTTAGTCTGCCCAGGGGTTGGGTGAGCAGTTGTAATTGTCATATTCCTGTATTTTATATTGACTCTGTGATTGGGTTCCACCCCTGTTTGGGTGCAGTATGTAAATATTTATTTGTTTGTTTTTTTCGTATGCTTTTCGTGCCCGCTTGGGCTGAGGGCACGCTAGCCTCTAGTGTCAGGGTTGCTTCTTCCCTGCCGGCCCGCTCCAGGCCTTACATCCTTACGGGTAGGCCGGACCGGCATGGGTACTAAATAAATAAATAAAAATACTGTCTTACGGTGCCATGATGCAATATTACCATCAGAAAATGCAAGATGCGAAATGGATTCGAAAATTAAACTGGTGGGACACACTTTAAGTGTATCCCATGAGCATGAATTGATCCCATTGCGAAAAATTATAAATACAATAATATAACCTCAAAACCTTGCATTTACTTTACGGAAGGTACTACAGAACTTACCCACTAAGAGTATTTAATCATATTATGGATATTTCTGAGACTAAATAATTCGTAGTAGAGTTGAAATATTATAGACAATTCAGTCTTTCGGCAAGGATTAACATGTACATCAGTGATGAAAATTAGAATTATTAGACATAAACACGTAAATAAGGTACTAAAATATTAATAAAAAAAGAATTGTTTCATTGTTTGTCTTTAAAATTAAAATCCAGAATGCTCAAAATTCTATGAAGAGTTTGTAGAAATGGAAATGGATTGTAATTAAAGCCTTTTACTGGTTTCTGAAGAGTTAGAAATAAGGTCTTTCCAGTAATTCACGTCTTCAAAATAAAATATCTTATAAACATTTTATTGCTCATTTGGCCATTTAAGAGGCAGCTTACAAAAAAAATTCAGAAATTGCTCCTTGTAACAAGATACCGGCATCAGTGTAAAGTAAAAAAAAATCAGGTATTATATTAGCATATCTTAAAACTGCATTATATTATGAACTATTCATATATTTTCGTTCCCCTTCTGGCATGCATGGGTCATTAGTGAATCATCCCGCTTCTTCCCATACAAGGAAGGAATATGAGCAATATATGTAGTGAAGAATACAGGGTGTCCACACTTATCTTGGTCCAATAGCTAATTTTTAAACTCTTAGAGATAGACATATAGTTCCAGTTGGAAAAATGCTTTAAATAAAGGGAAAAATTATATTTTATGTTTTTTGAGTCACTAAATATCATTCTGAAAAAGTTACGAATTCTAACTTATTTTACGATCCCCTGGTCCTATCAGTCATAGTTAGTAAAATATTCTTGACACTCTAACATTTTAAGTAAAAAAGTCCCACTCTTCTGCGACTAAAACTGACCGAGCTATGGAGCTTTGAATATAGCTGACTTGGACCATTTTACACCATTTCAATAGCAGTCTTGAAGACGATCCACCAATCAATGCTCAGCACTTGCTCGATGAGGCCGCTGATTGGTTAAAAATCATGGAATTCAAAGCTCCATAACTCGCTCAGTTTTAGTCGCAGAAGGGTGGGACTTTTTTTGTTTAAAATGTTAGAGTGCAAAAATATTTTACTGAACACGAATGTTAGGACCGGGAGACAGTAGGAAAAGTTAGAATTCGTAACTTTTTCAGAAAGATATTTAATGACTCAAAAAACATAAAATATAATTCTTCCAATATCTTTTTCCAATTGCAACTATATGTCTATCTCTAACGGTTTAGAAATTAGCTATTGGATCAAGATAAGTGTGGACACCATGTATAGTTGCTAGTTATTGTGTGTTTGCGCCGAGTAGAAGTTCTTCCAGACTTTTGGATTTACTATCCAAACTGATCGGTACAGAGCGAGGCTTGAACTTTTAATTGTATCTCACACAGGAAACCAGGAGTTCCGGATTGACCAAGACAGTTAACCCCTTAAGAGTCGCATTTTCTTTGCCATCTAATAAGATGATCCCTCCTGTTTTGGAAAGAGCTGTCGTTTTCATTCATCTAAGAAGGCATAAAATACTTGAGATGCTTATAGATTCTACGTAATTTTTGTGTCAAATTATAAAGCTAACTAATGATGAAATTGTAGTTTATAAGCCTAAAAATGCGACAATTCGATGCACGTCAATATGACAGGCGCGACAGTTAAGGGGTTAAAAAAATATCGGGAGTGTTCTCTCCCCTCCCCCCTCCGATTCTTTCATGTACTTCCTCAAGTGGCACGTTTTGAGTGTAGCTTCGTCGTATATTATAGGGCAGTGGTGGCGAGCCATTTTGAGAAGTGGGTCAAATTTTGTTCATTATTTTTTTAGATGCTAGCCTCTGTGTCACTAAGTCAGTGGTGTCACATGAAAAGGGGTGTGTGGTACCAATAATTTGAAATAAATGTGAGCTGGTGTCTCCTTATTCTACAATGCAACGAGTATGAAGTTCATGACCGACTGTCGTTAGTCATACACAGGTGTAGTGATAAGATAAAAAATAAGTTAGCCAACTTCCACTTGAAAATATTTCTCCATATAACATTTGAAATTAGATATTTATACTTCAATTTTTTAATATTTGATATTTTCGATTGTCTTTTCTCTCTTTTATGATATAAAAAATAAGTTTATGAAAATCAACTCGTGGGTCATTCAAAAAGCCTTTGGTGTTGAGTGTTTGACCCACGGGTCATAGGTTTGCAACCACTGATATAGGGAATCAAATAAGTAATTTTGGAACAATGACTATTTGAGTTGACAAATAAAGTATAAATTTTGATATAAATTTACAATTTTGGTGTAAAAATCATCTACCAAATTTCATTTGACTAACTTGTTGTAGTTTTGAATGATTGAGATCTCATAAACAGACGGATAAACACACAGACATTATTTCAAAAATGTATGTTTTGAAAATCAGTGAGATCTAAAACGTGGAGATTCATCAAAATATCGAGGTCGAAATTTTTGATGCAGTACTTTTCCTTTGTATACTTGTAACAGAAGATAAAAAGTTAGCTTTTGATCAATTTGTCGTCCCAACTTAATCACAATAAAGTGAATAATATTTTTCCCAAATTTTTTATACAAACAATTACAGTGCAAGCAAATTCTTTTGAAAATTTCATTACATTTATGAGAAGATTATACATAATAATAGGGTGCTAAGTAGAGTTATATATGCATCAGTTTGTAAAAATACTATATTTTCCTTGTGAAAGAGTGTGTTTAAGTTGGCGCATTTGTTACAGAAAATTCGATTTATTTGGAAGTTACCATTTAGGTAGTTTTGGAATTCATGCTTTATAAAACCAAACGAGTGCGTTAATTTTTTTTACCGTATTTTTAAGTTACTAAAAAAAAAGAAAGACGAAGAGCATCATTAACAAGCAATCTTGGTTGGTTTGAGTGAGAGTTGGTTTTCGAAGAATTCAGGTCGAACCTTTCAAAAGAAAATTGGAAAAAGAACTGGCCAACATTTGTATAGATGTTTTTCTCACTTTTGAAATACCAGGCACACAAAAAAATTTGGCCTCATGTTAAAGCATTCGACCTCTAGACTAACAAAATACAAGCAAAATGTATTTAAAAATCATAGATTTTTTAAGGCAGTTATACTAAGCTGCAATTGCATAAATGTACGTCGTTCTTCTCTATCTATATTGAAAAACTTGTTTTATAATGAAAACAGTAAAATGGGGTTTCAAATAAAGTACAAAATATGTTTCTCCATATATTATTTAATTCTGTATACTTCGTTCTTAAATAAAAAGATATATTTTTTATTTCTGGGGTATATGTTGGCAGCCTCTTTTTTAGCTAATTTGTTTCGAATTTCGCAAATACTGAAATCTTGAAGAATCTCAAAGTTAATAATTGATTATTCTTTTTAAAATCAATTCGCTGAATTATATGTACTTCTTAGTTAGGATTTATGAATATTGAAGTTTTCACTTAAAGTTTATAAATGAATATATTAAGGAGAAAATACACATTTATAAGGTTTTTCTAAAGTATTTTTTTATAAAAATCACAGGTTTGATACTGAAAAAAAAAATGCAATGAAGTCTAAAGATTCCAAACTACAAATATCAGCACGATATGGTAGATTTCAAATGGGGAACAATATAACGGAAAATAGCTGTTTATATGCCCTCAATGCACCTGCGTATTGAGCTCCTTTCCGCCAAAGCGATGTGCAAAAAGAAACAAAAGTGTAATTTAACTCTCCGTTGCCTGAAAAGTTGGAAACAGAAATACCGACTGAGGATAGGGTGGCGGAGGGGGAAGGGTATATCGTCAATGACTCGTGAGGGTGGAAGAGGGGGGACTGCCGATGCGAAAAGCGGTGAAAAACGCCAAGCGAGCAGAATTTGGTCTTCATTTGACTTGGAAATCAGGCCTGTCGCGTAAATGTTAATACGCTGTTTAGAATTTCATGTCAAGGACAAAGTTTCCTGGTGTGGGTCAACGGAAAGTTTAAAGGCACTTGACAGAAACAATGTTTGAGTTCGACTCCATTTCAGAACTCTTTCCCTTTTTTTCCTCTTGCTGCTGCATCCAACAGAATTTAAGCAATACTTCAAAGCATCTAACAGTCTAACTTCATGAATTCATCTTCAGTGTTGTTGAATAACTTTTTCAAAGAGCTCACTATTTTTTAAAATAAAATGCAGCTCCCTCCAAAAGTTATAAATTTTTTAATAAGAGCTCAAAGCAAATTTCTCCATTTTTGATTAACTTCCTGAATAATATACTTATTAGAACAGTTAAACGTTTTCCTGTAAAATATGCAATTTATAAACGGGACTTTTAAGTGCTGTAGAATTCTAGATGTTGACAAAGGAAAAGAGTTCAAAATACAGTTATTATCTTACAAGAGGTGACCATTTCATCAAAGCATTTAAATTACGGTTCAAATAAAAGTACGAACTAGAGGGGAAAACGTCAATGAATATTTTTAACCGGTCTTTTTCTGGTTGAGGAAGAGATTAAGGGAGAAGAAAAGGAATGCTGATGATGACTTCTTATAGGGTAGATTTGCACGATTTATTTAGATTTATTTTATCATCGACTAAAAGAAGATCTTAATTTTAAACTCAACTTGAATTAAAATAAAACAGATCACACCTGAACTTTATAGTAAATATAAAAATATGTTGCTTTGAAAAAAAATCTCATTTGGAATTTCTCATTAAAATCATACTGTCAAAATTAGCTTGAATTCAAACAGGGTGTTTCTTCAAAAAATAACAATTACGCGATGACCCATTGGCCAACCACACTGTTCATAAGCTGCTCAAAAATTTCTAGGAATATAAGTCATATTTGTATGCAGCGTGTACAAACTTCTGGAAGTTGTAGACAGCTGAAGGGTGAAACAGAATCATTCGCGTTAAGACCCAGGACAGAACAACTTAAAAGTTTTGCTAAACTGAGCTAGGCATCATATTTTATAAAAATTAAAAGTGAGCCAATCGGCATTGAGTATCAAATAGCATAGGGGAGCAAAAAAACTATTTCGATCCATTCTGGATTCGAAAGAAATATTTTGCATTTCAGTATGATGCTTAATTCAATTTAGAGAAAATTATGGGTTGTTCCATTGTGGTTCCTACATCTCATACAGCTAGGGTTGTCACTGTATTTCACTACTCTCCCAACTCCTATTTGTCCCGTTCTCTCCCTAAACTCTGAGTGAGACACCAAAAACTGCGAAGCAATTATGAAATTGAGTACGGAAGAGAAATGGCTAGATTTTTGCAGATACAAAGTACATTGATCAGAATAATGTTTAATAAAGCTATGCGAATACGTATTTGCCCTTCCAGCCCACAATGCAAATGTGGAGAGAACATTTTCCCTAATGTCAACTAAATGGTCGGACGAAAGAAATAGATTGTAAGTGGATTCAGTCGAAGCAATTTTTATATGTCATTATAATTTTTAAATAACTTGCGCCCAATTTTATAATTATGTGAAAGAAGAAAAAAATCAACTTTAAAATATGTCTGGGCTGAAAAGGATTAGCCCAGTGGTGTAGTCGCAAAATAAACAGTGCCAGGACGCTCTGAAAGCAGTGCTGGAAAGCTCTAATCTGAGTGACAAAAATTGCACTGTTTTAAGGACGTTTTCACATTTTTTCTTATTTATTTCTTGTGAAAAAAGCAGTACCGGAATGGCGTGCCATCTCTTTACATCCCTGGATTAGCCCTGCATTTTTTTCATTACTCTACATGTTAATCTTTTAGATTGCTTAAACTTTATTGATTTTTTATAAGAGTAAAATAAAACATTGCATAACCACTTTTTTCATGTTTGATTTATTTAGCACTTAAACGTCCCGTATCAGTGCTTGGCATTTATAGGAACCCTACATATAGCAAAGTAGCCGAGAACTTCATCGTCATGAGAAAATAACACAAGTGAATAACGCGTGTTTATTAATAACAATATGCATATTTGCGGTCACAGAAGATATTGGGCTGTAACTCATGGCTGACACGTGGAAATACGAACTTCCTGGAACAGGAGTATCTTACATAGTCACAACAGTTACAAAGATGCATACGAAAATAGCTACTCACGGGATTGTTGCATACCAAAGCTTTCAGGTCACTCCAGAAAAAGTAATCAGTGCCGTTTAACATACGGACCACAATTACCGATTCTCTTCTGTCTAAACGTCAATTCTGGAACTGGGACGTGTTGGTGGTGTAACGTCTAAACGTCACGTTTCAGCGTTAACGAAAGGTGTAACTGAAATGGGGAGGGAGAGGGGCAGTGCATAGAGCTGAAACCACAATGGCGGCGCAATTACTGCTGGTCCTGTTGTTCAGTCAAAAGTTCTGTCGAAAACTTTTGGCCCAAGTAATACTTCTTCAGAGGTATTCCGTAACTCTACCCGTTTAGACCTTCAGACATGACGTATGAGTCTCTTATGTAGTCTCCGATAATGCCGGATCGAACATTAACGGTAAATATTCTTTTATAATTAAGGTTACCATAATTTTTTACTTGAAATCCAGACACACTTAAGGGTGGGCAGGGGTCAAAAAGTATAGTATAAAATTATAAATTCTGCCTACTACCTCTTAGATAAAACTAGCACAGAATTTGTGGAAGTGAAAAAAAAATTCACCAGAATGCAAAGAATGTACAATTTTTTATTAATGTTTGGTAATTATAGTAATGAGATGCAGAATTAAAACAAAACTGCCAAAGCTTTTAATTTTCAGTTTGAACTGGGGCCTGAGGAAGGGGACGCATCAACTTTCTCATTAACAATGGATGTAAACAATGAATTTTCTTTCATTGGCTGAATGAAGTCAGCTTTTCCGAAAGCTTGAGATTTTCTCAATTGCAGCTAAATTTCTTTCGCGCCATATTCAGTGGCGTAAGTCCGGATATTTTGAAGATGCGGACGTAGAGCTTTAAATCCGAACTGTCTGGACGCCTCCAACGCCAACAACTGCACGAAAAAGTAATTTTCGACTCATTCTATCCAATTAGACATGAATGCTCTATACCTTAAGAAGTTTATACGTGATGTAGGGAACTCCTACTAAAAATAATCCTTTTGAAAAAATCTTCTGACAGCTATTCATAGATCCAAACATCTATCCTATTAAAATTCGAAGGTAAACAAACGTATGTATGTATGTATGTCCTTCTATCTTCTCACGAACCGCCGAA
>BGPR01000377.1:664442-696709 GCA_013235015.1 Araneus ventricosus | reverse complement strand
TAAGAATTAATAGAATTAATGTATCAGTCGTCTAGAATACTGAGTAGAGGTGAATACTTAAGAATTAATGCATCAGTCGTCAAGAATATCGAGTAGAGGTGTATACTTAAGAATTAATAGAATTAATGTATCAGTCGTCAAGAATATTGAGTAGAGGTGAATGTTTAAGAATTAATAGAATTAATGTATTTGTCGTCTAGAATACTGAGTAGAGGTGAATACGTAAGAATTAATAGAATTAATGTATCAGTCGTCTAGAGTACTGAGTAGAGGTGAATACTTAAGAATTAATAGAATTAATGCATTAGTCGTCCAGAATATTGAGTAAAGGTGAATACTTGATGAGCTTTAATAGTTTCATGTATCGTTTTGATGTATGGAATCCTGCAACAGTGTTTCCTAATCAGGGACGGCCTTTAGCCGATTGCTCACAATAGGGTCCCGCGATTAAGGGGCCCGCGTCAGAATAATATCTACTCTCCGCACAGTTCAGTGGCGTAACTAGGGTGAGCTAGGCTGTCAAAGTGCCCTGGGTGCCCAGAAGGTGAAGAATTGAGTTTAAGAATTTAAAAGAGTTATTTATATATTTTACTCTCTCAAACGAAGGATTTAAAGACCAATCATTGTAATCGTCATAAAATTCCACCTCGAAATTTTAGACAAATCTATACATTTTAATTCGCCCCGAGTCTGAAAAGACCATTTTTGTAATTGCGTCGGTGTTGTCGGTCTATCTGTAAACACCATAACCGAAAAACGCTACTAGGCATATGAAATTTGGCATATTATCAGAACACCAACATTTTAGGTTTCGGTCAAATTTAGACGAAATCCTGTGCCCAAAATTCTGCGCATCCTTGCATATGTGGACACAATAGTATAGAAACGCAAAAAGCTATTGCCTAAAAAGTCTGCACATCCTTGCATATGTGGACACAATAGTATAGAAACGCAAAAAGCTATTGCCTAAAAATTCTGCGCATCCTTGCATATGTGGACACAATAGTATAGAAACGCAAAAAGCTATTGCCTCTAAAAAGTCTGCGCATCCTTGCATATGTGGACGCAATAGTATAGAAACGTAAAAGTTATTGCCTAAAAGTCTGCGCATCCTTGCATATGTGGACGCAATAGTATAGAAACGCAAAAAGCTATTGCCTAAAAGTCTGCGCATCCTTGCATATGTGGACGCAATAGTATATAAAAGCAAAAAGCTATTGCCTAAAAAGTCTGCGCACATACCAAATTTCATCCCCGTAGCTCTAATAGTGTTCGAGTTATCGTGTTCACAGACACACAGACAGACATAATTCCAAAATTGTGCTTTTCGGAATCAGAGAGGTCTAAAACGTGGAGATTCGTCAACATCTCGAGTTCGAATTTTTTGACGATTGCAATACTTTCTCTTTGTATACTTCGTATACGAGAAAGTAAAAATGTCCAGGTGTTCCAAATTCACCTGTATTCGAATTGGTGAGAATTATTTAGAGTATCTACTGAAAAAACAGAACTCCTTAAAATTTCATTTTTCCAGTCTGAAATTTCACTTTTCAGATATTTTTTGGCAGCAGTGCTTAAACGTAGCATTTCCTGATACATTTTCAAAATCAGAAAAAACTTGTTTGGATTTTCTCTACATCTAGGCTAGATATTTTCCAAAATGACAAGGTAGTATTAGACCGAAATAAATTTTCAAGGACAACTTTTTGTTGTATCAACGTGAATTTCCATTGTTTCCATTTGCAGATTTATTTATTAAAAATTAATTTGATTGCTGCATGGTTGAGTGAGATAAAACTGAAAGTTTATTTTCTGTGTAGAAACACCGGCCTTTTTAGTTTCCTTGAATAAGACATGCCTTGAAAAAAAAAATGATAATTTCTAACTAAACGAGGCCTTTTTCTCAGAGGAATGTCACATTCAAAGGCCAATGGAGTCGAACGAACGAGGTCAAAGCATATGTGGGCAGCAAATTTTTTTAATTTTATTTTATTAGAAATGCAAGCGTATTTAACACTTTATAAGGCCATTTTTTTTCTAGTAGTTGTATAATAAAATAACTTTGGTAATGAGATTAATTTAAGAAAAGAAATCCATTTAGCTTTTGCTTTAACCAGCTTAACCGCATTTAACCAGCGGAAGTGGTCTCCCCTAAACTTTCTCGTATACTTCCCAAAAAGGTGTCATTTCCCCTCTAACGAGGGTTGCCATACGTCCCGTATCCTATTTGTCCCGTTTGCTTCCTAAACTCTGAGTCATTATAATTTTAAAATGACCTGCGCCCATTTTTATGATTATGTGCAAAAGGAAAATGATAACAATTAAAAAATTTGCGTGAGTTCTCAATTTTTACGCGCGCTGAGGTAACACAACTTTATTTAAAGTTTTTGAGAACGAAATCTTACTACATTTATCAAGCAAGATTTCACCAAACCTTCCATCTGGAGAATGTCCATAACGAACTTTCGGGTTCAGAGGGTTGCCATAATTTCCCAAGCGCGTCCGAAGCTGCTATTTCCTTCGCCAAGGTCAAATGCCAACTATGCTAACTTGAATAAAATAAGCGAAACGCTCGCCAACACACAGTCGCAATGTGCATTTTGAACCAAATTTGGACAAATTTTCCAACGGATTGAAACGAGATTTGAGCACAGATCTATAATTAATATTAGCAAACGTCATACCGATTTTTATTTATCTAAGTCAATGGGTTTAGGAGATATAATTTTTACAAGTATGCGATTATACAGACCGACAAACAGTCAACCCTTTGACGGATTTGGCCCAAAATTTTATACGGACCTACATTCATGATGATAAAACTGTGTACCTAATTTTATTCATCTAGCTATTCAAGTTTTTGAGTTATAGAGTTCACATGACCGCGGACAGATAGACAGACAGACTTCCCTTGGACGGATTTCGTCCAAAATTTGAAAGAAACCTACAAATTATGTGTAAAGATCACATACCAAATTTCATCCCTGTATCTCTAATAGTTTGCGAGTTATCGTGTTCACAGACACACATAATTCTAAAATTGTGTTTTTCAGACTCAGGGAGGTCTAAAACGTGGAGATTCGCCAAAATCACGAATTCGAATTTTTTGACGATTACAATACTTTCTCTTTGGATACTTCGTATACGAGAAAGTAAAAATAGTCGAATTTGGTGGGAGGTATATTCCCATTTTTTTTATTGGTAGTGTTGGTTCAACTGCATGTATATTTTATTCCTTTTTGTCTCTTTTGTATTGTAGTTTTAATTGACTCGACTATCCACATCCTAGATATTTAATATCTAAAAAGACAAAATAAACAATAATAGAACCAATTTAATTGTCACGCGCAAGTCCTGCATCATCTAGGAAAAACTGCGAAGTACAAAGATATGAATATGAATTAAGGAAAGTTTTAATTGCGAAAGAGTTAAAAATACAAAAAATAATAACAAACAACGAGGAGGAATAAGAATCCGGTGGATGACGTCATCAGAGGCCATTCATCCATTCAGGTTCAAGAACCAGAATAGGTTTTCTGTAGAGGACAAAGACTTTAAGGTCTGAATTATGAATTTCCCCTAGGGCCTGAACCTATCCCGGAATATATTGGAAAGAAAAACATTTATCCACAACGAAGAAATTAAAAACAGTCTTTTAAACAAAGTCTGAAAAGAAGGGCTTAAAATCTCTTACCTTTAGATCTGAAAGTCTTTTTCCTCTACAGAAAATCTATTTTGGTTTTGAATCTGCATGGATGAATGGCCTCTAATGACGTCATCCACCGGATTCTTATTCCTCATCGTTGTTTGTTATTATTTTTTGTATTTTTAACTCTTTCACAATTGAAACTTTCCCTAATTTGTATTTATATCTTTGCACATCCTAGGTGCATGCTGCTGTATGGTTTCTTGCTTATAATATAAATTGCTTTTCCTTTTTTTATGTAACTTTGTCTTGTGAGTGGCGAACGATACATTGTTCTTGGGTCTTCGTGATTTTCCTCTCGTCTTAACCCTCCCCCTTCTCGATTTTACCCTGTTTGCTATATTTTAAATATTTATTGTTTGCTGTGTTGTGTTGCTGTACGGTGGCGTACAGTATCTTCTGCCCCTTTGGGTGTTGTATATATGTTTTTGTGTTTGTATTTTAATTCTTTTAATGTAAATTTTTGGTTGTATTTCTTGACTCCAGAGTGGGCTTGTTTGCTAATTAAATGAGACTTTTTTGTTTTTATTTAAGAGGACATACGCCCTCCGAAAAATGGGGGAAAACTGTCAAATTCGATACATTATATCTGTAAAACAAAACAGTTCAAAAACTAACTCTTTTCCCTAGAAAAATATCTGTTGTTTCTGTTATTGTACACACATTTTCAAGTCTTAATATTGATATGTATTTATTTGACAGAGAAATAAATATGGGTATAATTTTTGGTGAAAAAAAATGAGATAGTCACCTTGTGCGCATGATTACGGATAAATTATTGGTCTAAACACAATATTTTGGGTATCTGAGTAATCCAAACAGTCTGTTTAAGAAACTGAACCTCAATTTACTATCATTTAAATTTAATTTCTATTTTATATACCGATTTAAAATAAAAGTGTTAAAAATTATTAAAATTTCAACATTTCTTACCACCTAAAAAAACTTCTTTGGCGATAATATGTGCAAAACTGTAGTCCAGTTTGTAGAACAGAGTACAATACATATCCAGTACAAACTTTATGTAAAAATATTTAATAGTTATTGAGATATCGTGCGTGCAATATAAAAAAAACACATTTTGAGATATAGCGCTTTAAAGATATGGCCATATTCAATGTTTACGTTGAACAGCTGATACATTTTCCTTCGTAACTTTCATAATTATGGGAATTTTTTAACGCGGGTTGTTTTAAATTGTTCAGAAAATACAGGGGAATAATATATTATTATTTTTCATAAAATCGAAAATTTTCCGAGGTTCAACAGTCGTATGTCCCTTTGAAGAATCATATTGTTTTCCCTTAAATATCGCCCATGTTCTGGCGACGTTTGCGAGCCTTTCGATGATGAATAAATTGTGCTCGGGGAGGGCCAGGTGTCTGCCGCTCTTCTCCTTGGCCGCAATCTTGGTTCTCACACCCTTTCGGGATAAAATAAAATAAAATGGCGCCTTACCTTTAGCGAGGGAGAGGACGGATGCGAAGAGGACGAGGCAGAATAGAGAGGCGCGGGGTGCGTTCCGGAGTTCCATGCAGATGGTTTGCTGCCGCTCTCAGGGAGTCATCTGAAAAGAACAAAAAAGGGATGAGGATCAGTGAAACACAGAACGAGAATGAGAAAAACACAGAATGAGAATCAGTGAAACGCAGAATGAGAATTAGTGATATGCAGAATGAGAATCAGTGATACGCAGAACGAGAATCAGTGGAACACAGAACGAGAATCAGTGAAACGCATAATGAGTTTCAATGAAACAAAGAATGAGAATCAGTGAAACACAGAACGAGAATCAGTGAAACGCAGAATGAGTTTCAATGAAACGAAGAATGAGTTTCAATGAAACGAAGAATGAGAATCAGGAAAACGCAGAATGAGAATCAGAAAAACACAGAATGAGAATCAGAAGAACACAGAATGAGAATCAGTGAAACGCAGAACGAGAATCAATGAAACGCAGAATGAGAATCAGTGGAACTAAGAATCAGTTTCAGTGATACACAGAAAAAATTGAAATGATAGCGTTATTAGAATGTCGGATGTGCGAAAGTAATATTATAGAAGGAAAAATTTCAGAGAAAAGTTACTACTTTTTAAAAATACTCTCTTGTCGATATACGACAAGAGATGAACAAACAGTAGAAGCAAAGACGCATAACAGATTTTTTAAAGCAGTAAATGTTAAAAGGAAAATTCCGAGTTTGATGTTATAATGCAAATGTAAGTACTGATGCTGATATTTTCTTTAATAAAAAGGAGTTTTCGGATTATCCGTGTTTTTCTATTGCCCGTGCGATCCCTCCCGGTGATTAACACGGATAATCAGAAGTTTACTGTATTTAGGAAGTGTTGGTATGCTGTGGTGTAAGTGTATATTACTTCTTCTTCTTTCATTTTTCTAATCCTTCCGATCTGAATCAGATCAGACCCACGAGATCGTTCGCCCTCATCACCTCCAACACGATATCCGGTCGCTCGAGCAGGTCATCACACACCAGGGCAACACAGTCAAGTAGATGTTGCGGAGTGGCCTCAATCATGTTGCACTTTGTGCAGATGCTGAACTTCTTATCACCATATATCAGTGCATGACTACTCTTGTATTGAAGGTTATACTGATCGTTTTGTCAAATTGAATACAACATATATGTATTGTCCACTTTGAAGGATTTCAATTTCGTCACGTCAATGTAGTACATATGTATTAGGAGATTTCTTTTATCCGTCTATTCGGTTATCCGTCACTGCTCTGATCCGGACAGTGACGGATAATCAAAGTTCAACTGTATTTACCCTCGCCGAAGGAGTTTCGCTTCATCACAAAATAGTCTGAGAAAATAAGACTCGTCGCATTCAGAGTCGATGCAGACATTGACTCATTCTCCGTCATTCCATTTAAGAAAACAAAATCCTCGTGTCGCGTTGATCTTCCTACACGGTGAACTCCTTAACTAAGCGCGATGCGTATTTCTGATAGAACCGAGTTCGGTAACTGTCTAAGCGCGCCACTAGAAAGCCGATTACGCGTCTATAATTAGAAAAGCTGGAAAAGTAAACAGAAACGTCCTCTTTTCTCACGTTCCACATAAACGTCCAGACAAAGCGCTCTGCCGAGCGTGAAATCTTCAAAGCGGCGATTTGAGTCGCGATAGTCTGCGTCGGGTTCCCGCTCCCGATCCCTTGGAACATCAGTTCCCAACCTTCCTTCTCCCTCCCTTGACGAGTCTCTTTTCTGACTTTCTCTTGCACCAAGAGAGAAAGTGTTGCGATCGTCAAAAATTTCCATCCCGAGATGTTGACGAATCTCCACGTTTTAGACCTCCCCGAGTCCGAAAAGCGCAATTTTGGAATCGCGTCTGTCTGTGAACACGATAACTCGAAAACTATTAGAGCTACGGGGATGAAATTTGGTATGTGGTCTTTAAACATAATTTGTAGGTTTATTTTGCACAAAATCCGTCTACGGGAAGTCTGTCTGTCCGTGTTCATCTGAACATGATAACTCAAAAACTTGAACAGCTAGATGGATAAAATTTGGTACACAGTTTTATCGTCATGAATGTAGATCCGTATCAAATTTTGAGCGAAATCCGTCGAAGGGTTGACTGTCTGTCGGTCTGTATAATCGCGTACTTGCTAAGCATTCGTTTCAAAACTTATCTCCAACGTGAAGTTAAACATCACAGACGCCATCCAACCAGTGTGTATCTGAAGAGTATGGACTAGTTTTCTGTTTTGTTTATTTTGAGTGCACAGGACTTCAAAAACCATGATCCACTTCCGCTTCTCGGCAACCCTCCGATCTAAGCAATCGCCTAATCCATTCGGATATTATATCAAAATTTAACCACCACTGATTATCTAAATCGTTTGCTTAAAACTTTGGTTAACCTGGAGTTTAGGGTGCGTACTCACTTCGTTTCCCTTAAGCTCGCCAATTGTTTGTCGCCAAGAGAGAAAGTGTCAGAATATTTGTTTCGGATGCGAGTTGAAAATTTTTTCGGCGTCGTTTGCGCATGCGCCGACAGTGATTTGTTTATCGGTCTGCGGCGCATGCCCTTAATTTCGCCTCATTTCCATTGGTCTACTGTCTGCTCTCTTCGATTTGATTGGTAGGAGTACGAATTTGAATAACACTTCGTTTGGAATTTTTAATCATTTACCAAACGAATTTTTTTTTTTCAATAACCGTCCGCTTCTCTTCTAAAGATTTTTGTTCATCGAATTTGCTGATTCTCTTTCTCTGTGTTGCTGTTTATGGCTTCCAAATATCGAACAGGGAATGTTTTTTTCTGGAAATAATGTTTCCCTTGCTATGTTTCATCGTCTTCAGACGTCGTGTTTTTCCTGCGTTCGTGCTTTCCCTGTGTGTTGCGTTTCTCAAAGAAAAAGCGAAGCTACGAGGGACCCGCTTTGCTGAAAGCGAAGCCGCTAATGTTTTTTAAAGTTAAAAAAATTTGCCCGATACACACTTGCAATGCCAAAGGCAATGCGTGCTCAATCTCTCGTTTTGAGAAGCCGTAGGCATCGAATGCGCAGGAGACCTATAAAAAACTCACGGCGCATCCTAAACAGTGTTTGGCGACGGCAAATGAAATTGCGCCAAAGAAAATTGGCGAGAAAATAGTGCACACCCTAAACTCCAGGTTTAATTTAACCACCCAACAAGCCTTAGAAGTCGCCAAAAAGAGCGACAATGAACAATTATGGCAACCTTTCCACAAAATGAAGCTCTTATTTAAAATTAACATTGAGAGCTAAAACAATAGGAACATAAAATTTAATATTTTCAATGTATCCTAAAGCCATAACATTAAAAAACTCTATTTTAGGCATTAATTAACATCTTCCAACAAAGTGCAGAAATTTTGAAGATGCCCATTGACGAAGCATTGCAACGGAAGTCGATCGGTACACCGAACGTTCTATATACCCCAAATAAACAAAACAGAAAACTGGTCCACAGCATTTTTCTAATTACCGAAATATGTTGAACAAATAAAAGCTTCAAAGGCGTTCCCAGCACGTGTCATATGAGTCACGTGTCATTGACCGAAATGAAAATTTTTCTTTCAACTTAAAAATGTTCCTCCAACTTAAATTTTCAAACAAACAATATGTTTTAATGCGAAGTGAGTGTATTGTCATTGAACTCAGTAATATCCTATTCAATGATACCTTAATCATAACTGTAGGTTTTGTATTAGTCCAGAAAAAGCGGGAGTGTTCTCCCCTCAACTTTCTCGTATACTCCCCCTAAAAGGGACTGTTTCCCCTCCCCCCGCGTGGATAAAAAATTCGAACCTACTGTAACCCAGAATCCAATGATTATCAGAATATTTTTCATTGCAGATTATAGTGATTGTAAAATATTTATGTGAGGAATCATATTCAAAGAGATGCGTGCCGATAAAAACACACACTGTTTCCACTCTTCCAGGCTCAAGGACAAAGAGACGTAATCCTTCCGCGTGCAAAGAGATTGCTACCAGTACGTATGCCCATGGAGAATAGGATTTTAAAAAATTGAATATGTAATTTGAACGCATTTTTTAACCGATTGGAACGAAATTTGGGCACAGATCTATAATTAATGTTAGCAACCGTCATGCCAATTTTTAGTTATCTAAGCCAAAGGGTTTAGGAGATATAATTTTTACAAGTATGCGATTATACAGACCGACAGACAGTCAACCCTTTGACGGATTTGGCCCAAACCTTTATACGGACCTACATTTATGATGATAAAACTGTGTACCAAATATTATCCATCTAGCTATCCAAATTTTTGAGTTATAGAGTTCACATCAACGCGGACAGACGGACTGACTTCCGGTAGACGGATTTTGTCCAAAATTTGATACAAACCTACAAATGACGTGTGAAGATCAGATACCAAATTTCATCCCCGTATCTCTAATAGTTTTCGAGTTATCGTGTTCACAGACAGACATAATTCCCAAATTGTGTATGGCATGGATTTAAGAGAAAGCGCAATAATAGATATTTTGATATCGCTTTTTTCAAATCTCATAACTGAGAGGAAAATGGTGGTGTCAACTAAATCAACCAGCGGGAGTGTTCTCCCCTAAACTTTCTCGTATACTCCTAACACGTGTAGGGAAAAAAATAAGCTGAAACCCCTAACGCAGTGGAGATAAAAAAAAAAAAAAACAGCGGGAGTGGTCTCCCCTAAACTTTCTCGTATACTTTCTAAGTGGAGATTCGTCAAAATCTCGAGTTCGAATTTTTTTGACGATTACAATACTTTCTCTTTGTATACTTCGTATACGAGAAAGTGAAACAAACCAACAAACCTGAAATCAAATATCTGTTGCCACGTTTCAAAAAAATATTACTTTGAAGCAGGTGAGATAAAATAGGCAATGAAATGAATAGTAAAGCGAAAATTCTGCTTTGGAATTGGATTACCAAGAAAAAATTTATACTACCACAACCGTAACAATTGCAAAAGCGCGTGAATAAAAGATTTGCTGAAATAATGAGATCGGTTTGATTTACAACAATAAAAAAATTGTTAACAATTGATGCTTGAAAACATTATTTATTGTTGTAAATAAAATTTACAACAATAACAGATTGCTACCAATACGCATGCGCATGAGAATCGGATTAAAAGAAATTGAATATGCAATTTGAAAGCCTCTTTTTCACGGATTTGGTTCAAACTTTTATACGGACCTACATTCATAACAATAAAACTGTGTACCAAATTTTATCCATTTAGCTATTCAAGCTGTTGAGTTATAGCGTTCACATGACCGCGGACATACAAATAGATAGACTTCCCGTTGACGGATTTTTTCCAAAATTTGATAGAAACCTACAAATTATGTTCAAAGACCACATACCAAATTTCATCCCCGTAGCTCTAATAGTTTTCGAGTTATCGTGTTCACAGATAGACACACACACAGACAGACATACAGACATAATTCCAAAATTGTGTTTTTCGGACTCAGGGAGGTCTATAACGTGGAGATTCGTCAAAATCTCGAGTTCGAATTTTTTTGACGATTACAATACTTTCTCTTTGCATACTTCGTGTACGAGAAAGTAAAAATGGATGGAAGAAAGAGAGATACCGAAAGCTGACCAACAGATGTTTTAAAGTAGCGAACTAATTTAACTTGTGATTCTGGGGAGGAAATTAAGGAAATCATTGCAGCGGCGTATGGAATGGAACAAACGCTTTCGGCACAGATTTGAAAAGGCATTCAGTATTTGAAAGAAATTCTTCTCCAAGCATCAGATGCACGTCGGCAACATTAGCCTGATATTCAAACTCATAACGATTTCGTGGTAGGGAAAGCTCATTTCGACACAAGCGAGGAGTGACGTCGATGTTTTGCCGTCCGGAATGCCGAGTAAGATGTTCAGGCGACAGCAGCAGTTTCGTTTTTTCCCTCCTCCTCCAGTAGTGGGTTAGTGTCTCAGGTGTCTCAGTCTGCCCGTTGAGCAAGAGAGAGGAGGCTACGTGACACTGGAGGGGATGCTGAAGCGCGCTTCTTTAAACGAAAGGAAACTGCTGACTTCCTCTTCGGCATTTATTTGTCGCACATGCATAATGAGACCACACGCCCCATTTCGAACGAGACAATCACGTTTTTTGGTAGTCTGTCCCTTTGTCCCCAAAATTACACGCCGAACAAAAATGGCCGTTGAGAAGAACGATCACTATCTGTAGCCACACTCTTGTGCAATACAGATACTTTAGTTTTACCTAATAATTCCGCCGAAAAGTGATCGAAACAGTCGATGGAAAAAACAAAACATAAATATTTTCATCCGTCTTGTTGATCTCTTAGCCGACCGACCGAAAACAGTCGGTAGAATGCGACATCTGATTCACTTGTCGGTTATTCTTTCAAATGTGGTGCGAACTACTGGCCGAATGGACGACAACTTAAAAGGATGTCGGTCATTCTGTTGACCCAACCGTTAATCAGTCTTCAAATTTGGACACAAATCGTCTATCTCGACCGTTTACTATATAATAACTTAAAGATGGGATTAAAATTATTATATTCCTTGACATCCTGCTATCAACACCTCCCGAAATCGCAAAGATTTTGCCAACGAAAGTCTTAATTTCTCGCCGACGGGGGAGTGGTCAAGCGGTCACCGACGGGGGGGGGAAATTTCCCCCTACCCCGCCCCTGCCCAAGCACAGCTTCGGGACGCCCAAATGTCCCGTTTTCGGCAGGAGAGCAACCCACGATGACAATTTCAAACGAGAAGGAGCCAAAAATCAAAAACTCCGACGCTAATATCTAGTAGCCCGGCGATACGCCTCACACAAACGTAAGTTGGTCAGAAGCCTCCTATTTCGCACTTAGTTCTAACTTCATTACACCGCATGAAGTGACAGAATGAAACACTGGGAATATTTAAACCGAACGTCGTAACGTGGAACTATTTAAATACTTTCAAGCCAATCATTTAAATCATACGAACTTTCGTATAATTATTGAATATATTCAATGTCTACCCGGAACTAATTCATCCGTAGATGGGATCTATTTTTTTATGAATAAGCTGTAGACGAGCTAGAAAACACAGTTGCAACTCGCAGTTTATAAAGCAACGCGAATTACCGAAGTAAATTTTAAGAAATCCTGCCAAGATTTTCATTCTTTTTTTTAAAATCAACACCAAATATACTGAAACAAAAATGCGTTCTTCAAATAAATGCAAGATCACGTGAATTATCTATTTTCACGTGTTTTTTCCTGTCCTTTTCGTTTCTAATATAATAGCCCAGATCCTCCGGTAACGCTCTGGCGTCACCAACAATAAAACTCGCGCCATAGCACTGCGAGACGTTAAACGGCATTATTTCATTGTTAGAGCAACTAAATTTCAGTCATTTTAAATTTCAAAGAGTAATTGTCGTTCTAATTTCAAATTTAACAGCTCTAAAATAGAGAAATAAAATTTGCTATCGATCGATATAAAATTTATCTCGCTATGATCAATAGTTCCCGAGACATTTTAAATTATATTAATCCTATATTTCAAATTAATTTCCGTTTTTTAATAGAAAGTAGTAAATTGCGTCAATGGTATATCATGCGTGTGATATAGTTTGGATGCCACGATGCATCTCATTATTTGGTGCAATCGTGATGATATAATTGGATAATATCGTTTGACCACGCTTAAATTTACACAAAGACATCCGAAGTACAAGGAAAATTGTTAAACAACGAAAAGTACTTCACACGGAATGTTGTTTACCAAGAGGTTTTTTGAATAAAGAAATATGTAAATAAAAAAATATTTCCTGTCGTAAAACATATGTTTATTTTATTTGTTTTCAATCCATGTTAAACATTTCTCTGGCATATATATCTATTTAAGCACGTCAAATTTGACGGGAAATCTCTCGAATGAAGAGACAATTTGCACCCGTCACACCATGACTGGTGATTTTCTAGTAAGTGTTTTCATGAATTCACATAATATTACCTAAGAATTAAAAAATGTTCCGTTTTTGAGGGAAAAAAATAAATGGTCACTTTAAACATGCACAGAAGGCTTGCAAAAGAAACGGAAAATGACATTCTGCTTCCCTATTCTTCTCGAGACGTTTTGTACTCTTTCGGAGCACACGAATCTACCAATCCGTATCTTAAATAACTTCCAAAAAAGAAGAAAACAGTGCAGTGGAACATCGCTTAACGAGTATAATACGTTCCAGATGTTTACTCGTACTGCGAAACGTTCGTTGTACGAAGCCATTTTTCCCATAGAAATCAATGTAAAAAACGATAATGCGTTCAAGCCGAAAAAAATACTCAAAAAATTTTATGTAGAACGTTTATTCAAAGAAAAATATACATAAGATCGTTAAGGAACCTGAATTATCTTCATTTTATCTTTTACGCAGAATCCACCAGCATGGAATGCGGATAAGATTTTCAGAAATGATTAGCGGAAAGAGTGCTAAGCACGGACGAAAAGCAAACGGTTGCATCCCATGAAATTTCATGTCATCCCGGATTTTGATTTGTTAATTTCTTAAAAAATTTGGCACATGCGGAAATTAAACTGGGTTCAATTATGATTAAAGCAAAATGAAAATTTCTCGAGTTTGTAATTATGTCCACCAGTGTAGGTGCTAGATATTTAATTAAAAATTAATAAAAAATTTAACGTTCAGAGCATATAATTGGAGGAAAAACTTTTTACTCCACTTTGAAATTCAAAACATTAACTTTTCGGTGATACCAGATTTATTTCATCGCAACTTTTGATTTAATTTTAATAAATTTTTCAAAATTAGTTTTCGCCGCAATTTTGTAACGATTCTTTTCGTTGTTTTAGTTAATGCATTTGTACACGCGCGTTACGGCATTATTAAATATATTTTTGTGTATAATTGCTGTATAATCAAGAGAAAATTTCAAAAATGATACGAAAACAGACAAAATAAAGCCTAAAACATTATCACGCGACGATGTGATTTGATTTGATTAACTTTAAAAAGGCCAAAAGACAAATATCTCGGAAGCATAATCTAAGTTGTGACCATAGGCGGCTGGTGCACCAAAAAAGTGGGGGGTCAAAAGAGATGCGAGTGTGTGGGTGGGGGGCCACAAAAGCTGTTTTTTTGTAAAATTGGGCTATATTATTGGATTTTAACGTCATTATTGATTAAATTCTTCGACCTTCTCTAAACAATTCGGGACACGGCCTCAAAAATCAGAACGGATTACCACCGTAGACTCCCTCCTTCCAATTCAAAGTTCCATTTCATTTCTTATGAAATGATAACATGAGAAAAATATAAAACACTTATCTATTAAGTCAGTTCTTCTTTCTTTAAATTCGTGATTCTATCAATGATATCGTCACAAAGCGGCGTACTCCCAAACACAAAAAAAGCAGGTCAGTTATAAATTTATTTATTTGATATTATACAATATACATCCGTATTATAAATTAGAAGACAAATATCCTGCGATTTTTGATTTCCGCAAATTCATCTATTACTTTAGTAAAGTCAATATCTGTAGTATTTTCGATCTTCAAAAAAGCAAATGCAAAAAGCCTCTCTTGACACATACTATTTCTAAGGTATGATTTTAAAGATCTTAAGCATGAAAAACTTCTCTCACATAATGCAGTTGAGACAGGTATCAAAAGAGTTTGGTCAAGTATGGAAATATGTCACAGAGTTCCTTTTCAACAAGAAAATTGCACCTTTTCCTCGGTCTCCTTGAATATTTCTGGCAAAGAGTCGATGCATTTTTTATACATTTTCTGAAAAATTTGTATCTCTCCCTTTATTTTTTCCATGTCAAGATCATATGTTTCAGAGACTTTTTGAATTGATGCATTTTTTATAACTCTTGCTAGCTCGTACTTCTTTTCTTCTCTCGGTATGTTTCCCTCCATCATTTTTCGATGGATCATTAATTTTGAACTTCGAAAAGTGGGGGGGGGCAAGGCCCCTTTACTTTTGGAAGTGAGGGGGCAGTTGCCCCCCTTGCCCCCCCGGACGAGCCGCCTATGGTTGTGACATGCCTAATGCAATCGCATATCAATTGCAAACGTGCAGTCGTGTTAAACTCAAATTCAAGCGTCGTGCAAATGTTTTTCCGCACCTGCTCAAAAATGTGAATTTTGTTATTCGGTTAAACGCAAACGCAATTTTTGTTTTGTTATGTCGTGGCAAAAATGTGTAATCGTCTTCCGAATCTTGTCAAAGAAAAGTCTGTCAGTGAAACTGTCCCACAGTTTATCTAGCGTACACATTTGTGCGTCTCCCCTATCGCCAGCAATTTGTCTTTCTGTCAGAAACACGTATTCTGCCTCGCAGGTGGTTGCTCACCCCCAGGGTCAAGCTTGCGAAACCCGCGCGTGAATGCACGTCTCTTTCGCGCATTACGCAAAAGTGTCAACACAGTTGCAACCTTAAGACGTGCCTTTCACTCGAAATCTCTTGTTTGACGCGACAAATAAGCGTTTCTTCACGTCATACAATCGTGTCAAACTCAAAAGCTAAAACGGAATGGATATAAACGAAGTCTTGCGACCCATATTTATGTCTCCCGCCAGAAATAATCTGAGGATTCGTTTCGAAAAGCGTGGTGTAAAGTAACTATAAAGCGGTGAATTGAAAAGTGTCTGTAGCATCTCATCCCTGCTATCAGCAAGGACAGCTTCAGATGGCGCGTACCACCGGTGGCTCGCACTGATAAGTCCCATCAGGCGGCGCGTACAATCGGTGGCTCGCACTGATAAGTCCCATCAGGCGGCGAGTACAATCGGTGGCTCGCACTGATGTGTCCCATCAGGCGGTGCGTACAATCGGTGGCTCGTAATGATATGTCGCTCAAGCGGTGCGTACAATCGGTGGCTCGCACTGATATGTCCCATCAGGCGGCGCGTACAATCGGTGGCTCGCACTGATATGTCCCATCAGGTGGCGCGTAGCACCGGTGGCTCGCACTTGAATGTTTCATCAGGAGGTGCCTACCACCAACAATTTAGTTCGTTTAGTAACTACTGAAGCACTCGGCTTTGAGGCCGGAGGGTTCCAGGTTCGAAACCCGATCCCCTGCAAATGTCCTCCCGCTTGTGTGGTGCAAAAATACCCACACTGGCCCGGCCTACCTAAGAAGGTTGCAAGGCCGGTAGAGGACTAGTGAGGAGAGAGAGCCGCTCCACCAGCATGTGGAGGACGGGATTTATTGGGCGCAATAAGATGATGCAGGCATTGCCCGAACAGGGGCAGCAATTTTAAATACAAAAGAGCTGGGAGTATAAACATGGTTCGACCCACCTCGGTGGGGAGAGAATAGCTTGATTTACTGCTCGGGCAAGCAAGGAAGAGTAAAAATATATAAAAAATAGAAAAGTATTGAAAAAGAAACAAATAAACACAGAAAAATCAGTAAAAATCAGATATATAAATAAGTCAAAAATTGAAACCCCATAGTATAAAAACAACCCTACACATCAAACGACACACAGAAAAAAATCTGTACCAAACATAGAATTAAAAATATATAAATTAATAATAATAATAATAATTACTTCTGAGATAGAAAGGAATAAATTCCGTTAGTCAACGGTAATGCACGTCCCGCGTAAAAGGAATATCAAATTATCAATTACAGAATGTTTTTTTGAGTAAAACTGCGTAAGTTAAAAATTACTTTATGTCCTATACAGGATGAAAACGGTCAATGAGAGAGGAAAAGGAATGAAATTTTGTAGTCTAAAAATAAAAACAAGGTCAAAAAGTAGAATGCATAGCCCCCCCCCCCCCCCCCCCGAAAAAAATCCAAATAACCGTTAGGGCGTTGACAACGTGGCAACAGGTTTCCAGAACTGCGGAGAGACTCGGGAATTGGAAGTCATCTATTGTCGGGGCTCATGGGCCAATAGCTGCCCTAGGGCGTCGAGAGAATCCCACACCAAGGAACCGACTGGGTGCAATAAGTTAAAAAACGCATAAACAAGTGGACCTTGTGTGGTGCAAAAATAACCACACTAGCCTTGGATGCCAGCTCAGGTGTCGTCCTCGTCATCTGACAGCGGTTTAAAATTATGATGCCCGTCCCAAAATAGCCCTCGCGTTGCTTCAAAACGGGATGTTAATGTAACTAAAACCAAACTAAACTAGCCTTGCTATCAGTATGGCTATTTCGGGGATTACTTTCAAGACTGAAGTCAATTATTCTGTGACTTATAGAAGAATTGCCCCATTTTATAAATACAAGGCAGTGGTGCAAACCTATAACCCGCGGGTCAGGCATTGACCCATAAAGGCTTTTCAAATAACTCACTCATTGATTTTTATAAACTTACTAGAAAATCACCCGTCATGGTATGATGACGGGTGCAAATTGCCTCTTCATTCGAGAGATTTCCCGTCAAATTTGACGTGTTTCAATAGAAACATATGCGAGATAAATGTTTAACATTGATTGAAAACAAATAAAATAAACATATGTTTTATGACAGGAAATATTTTTGTTTATTTACATACTTCTTTATTCAAAACACCTCTTGGCAAACAACATTCCGTGTGAAGTATTTTTCGTAGTTTAACAATTTTATTATAATTCAATAACCATAAAATTCTCAGCTTGTCAAACGTGAGTTAAAATTTCAAAGGAATTCTTTTTCGAAATTCTAATCGAAACAAAGCACTTCTGCTTGTCAAACTTTTCCAAAAAATATTATCAAATGATATCATCGCGATGGCAATAAATATTCAGATGCATCGTGGCATCCAAACTATGTCACGCGCATGATATACCACTGACGTAATTTACTACTTTCTATTAGAAAACGGAATTTAATTTGAAATATATGATTAATATAATTTAAAATTTTATATCAATCGATAGCAAATTTAATTTCACTAATTTAGAGCTATTAAATTCGAAATTAGAACGATGATTACTCTTTTAGATTTAAAATTACTGAAATTTAGGTTTTCTAACAATGAAATAATGATGTTTAACGTCTCGCAGTGCTATGACGCCAGTTTTATTGTTGGTGACGTCAGAGTGTTACCGATAGACAGATCTGGGCTATTATATTAGTAATTTTTTATATCATAAAAATAGAGAACAGGTAATCGAAAGTATTAAAAAATTAAAGTATATATATCTATTGCCAAATATATATCAAAAAAAATTTCGAAAGTGGACGTTGAATTGATTTACCTGATTTTTTGAACTTCACTTGCAAAAGTAAAAGTTGTAAAACAAAAAGTAAATGTAAATTTTTAAATTTTTTTAAAGGATTTTAAAATGAGAAAAAAAAGTTCAGCTGTCCAGTTTTTCTATTAACAAATTTTCGGTGTTCCCAAATTATTGGTACCCTTTTCACCACACCCTACTCCTGCCCCCCTTTCCAAGTGACATCACTGACTTAGTGACAATCAGCGTTTTAGTGTTTAAAAAATATATATTTGTGTACAGCCCCTCATCTTTTTGCTTTTCTTCGATAGAAGCTAAAATTCTTTTCGTTGCAATGATGATATCTTTCTGAATACTTATGATATTGAACTTACTTTTTTATATAAGTTTCCCTATATATATGGCTTTAAATTTGGGAAAGAAAAATTACGCTATGCCTTGCGCATGCGCAGTAAAAAAGTATTTGCTAAAAATGTTCATATTTCCTGTAATATTCAAGATTTTTTTTCCAAATTTTTAAAGAATACTTTTCTATCATATTTTCATTTTTTATGCAAGTTTTGTATAATATAACAGAAAACTCTGTATGTTATAAGCAAAAAATAGGCGGGGAAATTTAGGATTTTTTAAGAAAACCTTTATATCTTCCCGAATAGCTGTGTTGCGTTTACGAACATTCATGTAAATATTATGCACACTAAACATAACCATTGCTGAAAGTTTCATTTTGTTATAGGGTTTCCTCGAAGCGGGGTGGGCCAAAATAATCTTCGTCTTCATCAATTTGTAGACGGTCCCCTAATTGCCCTCAGGACCGAATCTTCACTGTAAAATGTGAGTTAGAGTCTATTCTTTACATGGTCGAAGTTCAAGGGAGGTCCGTATAGCCTTTCGGAAGAAATTCTAAAAAATGCGAAAATCCGAAAGTGCCCGGATACTTTTGATCGGATAGTGTATATGTGGAAATAAAGTTCCTAGAAAATTCCGGGTTCCCTGACATATCCACGTATAATCTTTAGAACTTTTTTTTTCAATATATCTAGTATATAAAAATATAACTCAGAAGGCGAAGACTTGCGAGGAAATATTTTTTGCTTTCCAAATAACATGTAGTGAAATGTGGTATAAAATCCATATATTTCTCATATATTAAAAATACAGTGCAATCTCCCTATAACGAAATCGCTTGGTTCCAATTGAAAAATTCGTTATAAAGAAAATTTCGCTATACGGAGATTACAGATTTTTGTAGTTATTTAAGTAAATGTTCCAAACTTTTCGATAGGTGCGATAAGTTCAAATGTATTTAATTATGATTTTCAATTAAAAATGGAGTGATATATATCATAAATTTGTTAAAATTATACTAATTTTTATTGTATAAATAAAATGCTCAAAAGTGAAGACAATTCACCAATTTAGAGAGTAATTTGTATTAGTATGTACTTACGCTTATTTTACTCGAAAAAATCCGTTATTTTACATTTCTTTGCATTTCGTGATGTTAAATTTTCACATTTTAAGAGTGAGTGGTTCCAGAAACGGGCACGTGTGAGCGAATTGGTTGCTTAGAAATTAGCAACTTTCTTCAAAAATGACAAAAATCGAAAAGATAAACCTCTGAAAAAATTCGTTCTAGGGAGACAACCACTTCGTTATATGGAGAATATTTTGAATTTTATTTAACATTCCGATTAAAAATTTCGGTATAGGGAGAAATTCGCTGTAGAGAGACTTCGTTGTAGGGAGACTCTACTGTATATTTAACACTCGCATTTAATATATGAAACTTAGATATAAGATTAACCTCGGATAAAGCAATGACTATATAAACACAAATGATATTTTGAAATAAGTCAAACAACAAATAACACAAATCACTTATCTCTCTTCTAGAAGATAACAAAATGCACTGTCGCAATATACAAGCTTTTACCCATTACAGGCAAAATTCCAGGAACTAATCGTTTAAATTAGAGATGGTTTATTGCTTTATGGGTATTTCTGCTGTCAATAAAGCAATTAGTACCAAGAAACAACAATAGTGGGTTTTTTTTTTATGTTTGTCCAGCTAGATTTATAAAATCGATCATTGTGCGCATGCGTGAACGCGTTAAAGGAAGGTGTAATAACATCTTCATATTATTCTTCATTATGCTCTCTCCCCTTCTTTCTGGAAAGAAGTTTTCTTCTTAATGAGAACGGAGAAATAACGACACAAGCAGAAATTCGCGAATTTCAGATTCGGAAGACGACGTATAGCAGATTCTTGCGTCGTATATTTATCACTAGCAGTACGCGCACGGCGTTGCCCGTTGAATCAGGACTTCAATAAAATAAAAAAAGCAGCGGGAGTGTTCTCCCCTAAACTTTCTCGTATACTTCCCCCAAAAGGTGCCGTTTCTCCTTCCCCAACGTGGCTAAAAAAAGTCGAACCTACTGTTACCCAGAATCCAATGACTATCAGAAGGTTTTTCATTATAGTGATCAAAAAATATCTAGGTAAAGGATCCAATTCAAAGAGATGCGTACCGATTAAAACGCATCTATCGAGGTTTCACTCTTGCCGTCTCAAGGACAAACTGACGTAATTCGCTCTTTTGGCGTGCACAGAAGATTGCTTCCAGTACGCATGCGCGTGGAGATAACGGATTGGTTTCAATAGTAAATTATACAGACCGACAGACAGTCAACCCTTTGACGGATTTGGCCCAAAATTTTATACGGACCTACATTCATGACGATAAAACTGTGTACTAAATTTTATCCATCTAGCTATTCAAGTTTTTGAGTTATAGTGTTCGCATGACTTCGGACATACAGACAGACTTCCGATCGACGGATTTTGTCCAAAATTGGATAGAAACCTACAAATTATGTTTAAAGACCACATACCGAATTTCATCCCCGTAGCTCTAATAGTTTTCGAATTATCGTGTTCATAGACACACAGACAGACATATTTCCAAAATTGTGTTTTTCGGAATCAGAGAGGTCTAAAACGTGGAGATTCGTCAAAATCTCGAGTTCGAATTTTTTGACGATTACAATACTTTCTCTTTGTATACTTCGTATACGAGAAAGTAAAAAGCCCACATACAATTACATAAATGAAAGTTTTAAAAACGAAATCAAAACAGAAATATATATATTATTGAGTTTGTCCGCTTCTTTTTCCTCTCGACCGAGTACCGTTAATCCAAAACAATGTTAAAAAATTACAATGTTTTATTTATTACACCGCAAGCAAAGTATGAAAGGCAAAGAAATAAGTTAAGACACGCTTAAAAATAATAATCGAAGACATCGAGTAAATAAATCATCTCCTCGCAGAACGCGAAAGTAATGACGTCACCCTGCCCCGTCAGCCAATGAAATTGCCCGCAACGTTCCGGAGAGCTGTCGCGGGAGGAAGCCTCGCCAGAGGGAAAATATCTTTCAACTACCAGGAAAAAAAATAATTAAAAAAAACGGGAAAAGATATTTTAACCATTCTTGTTTTAAATCCGACAGAACCGTTGCAGTTATAAGCTGAAAAATTTTGAAAACGATATCTTCATAAGAACATCGGATGCAAGAGTTTTAAGGATTCCAGAAAATTTTATTTTTGAAAAGTGACTGTTTTTAAAAAAATTCCCAAAATTCAGTAAATTACGTTAGAAATTCGAAACTAACTTCATTAGAACGGAAATCGCGTGCTCTTTCTAATGGTCCATCTATTTTTTTCGTACAATTATTCGAAACCATTCTATTGAGAAATGAGTGCGAAACATCAACCAGAACAACACAAAACATTAAATAAAACTTTTTCTAGATTAAATTTTAAAATTTCGGCTTCGAGGTGCATTCAGTCACCATTACGACTACCTGTGTGCCAAATTTCATAGCTGTAAGTGCGATAGATTCGTCTGGACATCGCAGACACACACACACGCACACACAAACATTACCTTTTTACTTTCTCGTATACGAAGTATACAAAGAGAAAGTATTGTAATAGTCAAAAAATTCGAACTCGAGATTTTGACGAATCTCCACGTTTTAGACCTCCCCGAGTCCGAAAAACTCAATTTCGGAATTATGTCTGTGTGTCTGTGAACACGATAACTCGAAAACTATGAGAGCTAAGGGGATGAAATTTGGTATGCGGTCTTTAAACATAATTTGTAGCTTTCTATCCAATTTTGGACAAAATCCGTCAACGGCAAGTCTGTCTGTATGTCCGAAGTCATGCGAACACTATAACTCAAAAACTTGAATAGCTAGATGGATAAAATTTGGTACACAGTTTTATCGTCATGGATGTAGGTCCGTATAAAATTTTGGGCCAAATCCGTCAAAGGTTTGACTGTCTGTCTGTCTGTATAATTTACTATTGAAACCAATCCGTATCTCCACGCGCATGCGTACGGAAGCAATCGTCTGTGCTCGCGAAAGGAGCGATTACGTCAGTTTGTCCTTGAGACGGCAAGAGTGAAACCTAGCAGTGTGCGATAGATGCGTTTAAATCGGTACGCATCTCTTTGAATTCTTTACCTAGATATTTTTCAATCACTCTAATGAAAAACCTTCCGATAGTCATTGCATTCTGGGTTACAGTAGGTTCGAATTTTTTTAGCCACGCGGGTGAAGGAGAAACGGCACCTTTTGGGGGAAGTATACGAGAAAGTTTAGGGGAGAACCCTCCCGCTGGTATAAGTATAGATTACTATGGTCACGAGTGAATCGGGACTTTGATGAAACGACGCATAAATGCGAAACGTATAAACGGAGCTTTGCTGTAGTTTCAAAACTTTCCCGCCGTTGAGTTTGGAACCTTTCTCCTTCCTTCTACTCGTCCTACGTGGCAAGCAAGAAGTCGCTGAAACATCTTCCTCATTCCCAAGGTCTCTGTTGCATCCAAACGTTGATCCTATCTTTAAGGAAAAATCGCATTTTGATTTGGATAATTGGTTGCGACATGACCGTACACTAGTCGCCGCAATAACACAAATAATGATCAAATTCGGTTCGCACGAGCATGAAATATGAATTAGTGTTAGCCGATACTCCAAATTACCTTCCAAGTGCATCTAATCAGCTGGAGGAATGACAAAGAATATTCGGAAAGTTTTCCTTGTTTCCCTCGGAAAATTCCTTTCTGGACGTGTTTTGAGGCTTTATGTCCGTGACTGGGGGAGATACGCTTTATTTATAGCAATTTTAAGGGGAAAACTGCTTTTGCAAGATAACTGAGTTGATATTTCTTTTAAGGGAACATACGACTCTTAAACCTCGAAAAAATGTTGGAAAACTGTCAAATTCGATACATTATATCTCTGAAACAATGCAATTCACAAACTCGCTTTTTTCTAGAAAAATATCTCTCATTTCTCTTATAATTCACACATTTTGAAACCTTCATGTTGGTGTGTATCTGTTTGGGAGAGTAATAAATATGGGTATAATTTTTGGAGGAAAAATGAGATCGTCACCTTGCGCGCCTGATTACGGATAAAATATTTATCTAAACACAATATTTTGGGTATCTAAGTAACCTAAACAGTCTGTTTAAGAAACTGAACCTCAATTTAGTAACATTTAAATTTAATTCCTATTTTATATACCAATTTAAAATAGAAATGTTAAAAATAGTTAAAATTTCAACTTTTCTAACCCCCCGAAAAAACTTCTATGGAGAAATATGTACAAAACTCTGGTTCAGTTTGTAGAACATAGCACAATGCATATCCAGTAAAAATTGCATGTAAAAATATTCAATAGTTCTTGAGATATCGTGCTCGCAATATCAAAAAAACACATTTTGAGATATAGCGCTTTAAAGCTATGGCGATTTTCAATGTTTACATTGAAGAGCTGATACTTTTCCTTCATAACTTTCATATTTAAAGGAATTTTTAACTCGGATTTGTTTTAAATTGGTCAGAAAAGACAGGGAAATAATATATATATATATATATATATATAAATCCAAATATAACTTGTATATAATCATACAGAAATAAAGAAACAAAACATATCAAGAATCAAATCCTATACTAAATAGTCATTATTTGAACAATACATCAATTTTAAATAAAATATATATATTTCAAAACAAACTTAGAAACACAAGACAAAAACTCAAAAACAATCAAGACACAATGGCAAAAAATAGATAAAAACCAAAATAAAATCGAAAAATATCATAGCGAGCCGCTCGTCAGGAAGGGAAGCTCGCTCATGATATTAATTTGTGCTTTTTTCTGCTAACGACAAACGAAATCCGTTAAAAAATGCCGCCATCCCCTCAAAAAGCACAAGACAATTAAAATGGAAGAATATTAGGATATTATATATATGTATATTCATAAAATCGGAAAATTTCCGAGGTTTAACAGTTGTTTGTCCCCTTAGACAGTGTTTTAAGAAAGATCGTTTAAGGGTAGGTCAAGCATACAAAAAAAGTAACTTTCGCAATGGAACACGGCAAAGATTTCCTTTTGATTTTTTCACCTTACTCAGAGCAGGATAACATTTGTTGTCTCGAGGAAGAAAAGAGGATTCTTCTACAGGGGACTCTTTTTTAGTGAGTTAAATAAAAGAAAAGGTTATAGTAGATAAAATGCACAATACAGATTGAATGGAATCTATATATTTAAAATAATTTGGTAAAGAATTCTTCACCGAGTCCACCAGCCACAGCCACCCGACCGATTTTGACAATTTTTGTTTCATATGAAAGCTTATGACGTCTAGATATGTCATCAAAGATCTCCTGCCCTTTCCTCCTCTCTCTCCTCCCCCATTTTCGAACGAAATCGAAAAAACTCTTTTTCTCAACTCAAAACTTTTTTTCAAACGATTCATTTGCACGTTGAATTCGTTTTCTTCCATTGTTTCGAATATCATATTGAACAGTTCGGCTGAAATTCATGTTTAACTCATCGAAAAATGGCTCAAAGATTTAGATTTAGTAGAAAGGTATGTTTGAGACGCGTGCTTGCTATAAAGCCATTTTGTCTCCAAATTCAGGAAAGAAATTTGAGAATTAATTCTCGAATTGAGGACTGCACATGAATGGCTCAAAACAAATCGCCATCTTATGTTTACGCTTGGATGGTGAAATCACGTGATAAGTCGAATCATGTTGCCAAATCGTATAGCGAAGTAAAGAGGTTTTTTTATTCGGAGTCGAAAGGATTGTTTATATAGAAACTATCTATCCTATTAAAATTCGAAGGTAAACAAACGTATGTATGTATGTATGTCCGGCTATCCTCTCACGAACCGCTGAACGGAGAAGCACGCGGAAAGTACCAAAAGATGGGGAATAATCCAAGGAATCCATTTCGGCCATTTAAATTCCGAAATTACAATTAGTTAAAAAGATATTAATTAAAAACTTCAAAATGAATGAATTGACGTGCTGCCATCTATTGGCAGAATGGTGAATTCATTCACGACGGATTCTTTTTTCCCCTATTATTAATTTTCGCATCCGGTGTTGCATTTTTTTTATTTATTTAACGGAAATTGGTATTTCCTTTTGAGCGATCTTCTGTGTTTGGATTTATTAACAATTGAAAAAAATCGTTGTCCTGAATTTTTCTTTCTTTTTTTTCGTACGGTGTTTCGCAACATTTACGTTTGTTGGGGGAAAATATTTATTCATTTTTATCCGGTTTTTTTTTTCATTATTATTCGTTTTAATTTTTCTTTTGCAAAACAAATATCATGCTAATCTGTTTTAATTTATAAGCATAAGAATTCTGGCGTTTTCATTCAAACCAAACTGCTTTAAGGTAGTAAAAAGGCTAGAACTGAAAGTTTTAATCCAACAAGAGAGGATTCGAAACAGATTTACGTTTGTTGGGGAATAGAAGCTTAGTCACAATATTTGTAGGGAAAAAACAGAGTCGGGCATATGAAAAAATGTGGATTCCGAGAAACGCTGGATTATTAACTATAAGGTAATTAAAAGGTTGGATTTAAAAAATTTAATTAAACAATATAGGATTCAAAGGATTTTTTACGTTCTGGGGGAAACGTAACGTTTACGTTAGCGACAATATGTGTAAAAAAAAATAAACCGGAGGCGGGCATATGAAAATTAGTAATAAAAAGATTAGATTTGAAAGAATATTTACATTTGTTAGGGAAAGTAAGTGACAATATTTGTTGAAAAAAATTGGAGCCGGGCATATGAAAATATGGATCCCAAGGCCTCACGTGATCTCACTTCTCTCCGCCCGGGATATCTCAATATTCAAGATTGCCCGTGCAACGCCGGGCCATGCAGCTAGTCTATACTTATAAAGGGCAATGTTTGCGTGTGTATGGGTGTGTGCGATGTCCAGACGAATCTATCTCACTTACAGCCATGAAATTTGGCACACAGGTAGTTGTAATGGTGATTCAATGCACCTCGAAGCCAGAATTTTAAAATTTAATCTAGAAAATTTTTATTTAATTTTTTGTGTTGTTTTGGGTATTTTTGGCACGTTTACGGCTGTAGTATCTTTTATAATGATCGTTGAAAAACAATCGATGCACCATCGGATAGAACAAACAATTTTCGTTCTAATGAAGTTTGTTTTGAATTTCCAACGTCATTTACTGAATTTTGAGAAATTTTTAAATAATAGTCACTTTTCATTTATATTTTTAACTTTCAATTCTTATTTTCTTGCATCCGACGTTCTAATAACGCTATCATTTTCAATTTTTTTAGGTATATACCGGAATATTAATCGCTGTTTTAAAAAAAGAATGGTTAAAATATCTTCTTTCTCCGATTTTCTATGAATTTTTTTATTGATCAGTTCAAAAAATTTTCTCTCGCATATCCGAATCGACGAAGCTTTCTTCCGACCCAAGGTTCCTCTCAGTTCCCAGAATGCATTTCTATTATGCGATTGGCGAAAATCACGCCATATATACTCTCGATCATTTTATTGCGTCAGCTAATCTTAATTACTTCACTTTACTGATCCAAGAATCATTTGATTTATTTGTTTTATACTTTTGATAGTCGCGCATATATGCTGATATCTTTAGTTAAAAGATCACGTTATTTATCTCGCTGAACTTCCTGGGTGTACTTTCACAAAAAATCGAGAGCGAAATCGATAATATATATGATTTTGTTTTCAAAACTTCGTACTTTTCTTTATTTTGTTGAAGTCATTATGCCACGGGCAACGGCGTGTGCTTAAAATAGAAAGATTAATTAATGTGAATGAATGCTACCGGCTATAGTCGGCTCGTCTCTGCAAGTCGCATCGTACATTCCCGTTATAGACGGCGTTCGNCTCTGCAAGTCGCATCGTACATTCCCGTTATAGACGGCGTTCGTCTCTGCGGGTTGATTGGTGGATGCCAACTTTAAGAGCGAAATGTTTAATCGTTTTTAAAGACGAATTACACTGATCTGCAAAAAAAAAAAAAATTGAGCCCTGTTACCATTCATTCTGATTCTTATGTAAAATGACCTCCTAAATACAAATATGACCCCCATTTTGCCCCATCACCCACCATTTTCTCGGAACGCCCCCCCCATTTGTAACACTGTTTGGTATTTTTATGGCCATAAATTTGATTTGGTGGGGGGAAACGATTATTTTAACCGTTAAATTTCACCTGAGGGGCTACAGAGGTGAAAAGTTCTAAAATATGAACATTTGTAGCAAGGGGGGAGATTTGGGAGGGATTCGTCTCCTTAAATTTAAAAAAAATGAATAAAAATGACCGGTTTTTCCGGTTTGTTTTCGCAATTTTTTCACTTATTTTCTACATATTCCAACTTTCAGCCCCTCCCCCTTTTCCTCACCCAAACACCCCAAATAATAAAACTATATGGCAACAATTTTGGCTAAAAGCGAGTGAGGGGGAGAGGTCCCGAAGCCCTCACAAGAAAGTTTGGAAGATTCACTGTACAACGTTGCAGCTCTTTATTTTTATCACTGTTCTTTAATTTTATGGCCATGAATTTGATTTGGAGTGGGGGGGGAGAATTATTTTAACACTTAAATTAAAAAAAATATATAATATATAATAAATAGTAATAATAATATAATATAATATAATATAATATAATATAACATAATATAATATAATATAATATAATATAATATAATATAATATAATATAATATAATATAATATAATATAATATAATATAATATAATATAATATAATATAATATAATATAATATAATATAATATAATAAATGTAATTTCTAATATAGTACCTTCATCTGGTGCTTGCTTCCCTCTTGTACCATGAAGTAGAAGTTTTTCATACCAATAACCAGCAGTATTCTGCCAACATGCTCGCATTTTTGAATGCAAGCCATGCTCGTTTTTCTTTGCGATTATTCCTTCCTTGATTTTAGTCTTACTAAGACGAGGAAATTTAGTTTTCAAAAAGTTAAATCCATCACCTGTCTTATCCATTGCTTTCACAAACTGTTTGATCAATTCGAGTTTGATGTGCAAAAGCGACAACGTTTAACAGTGACTCTTCCAAACCTTATTTTTATATATTAATTTTATTTATTATATATTATGCTTTTAAATTTAAGTGTTAAAATAATCCTTTCCCCGCTCCAAATCAAATTAATAGCCATAGAATTACAGAACAGTGATAAAAATAAAGAGCGGCAACGTTGTACAGTGAATCTTCCAAACTTTCTTGTGAGGCCTTCGGGACCTCTCTCCCTCACCCGCTTTTAGCCAAAATTGTTGCTATATATTTTTATTATTTGGGATGTTTGGGTGAGGAAAGGGGGGGGGGCTGGAAGTTGGAATATGTAGAAAATAAGTGAAAAAATTGCGAAAACAAACCGGAAAAACCGGTCATTTTTATTCATTTTTTTTAAATTTAAGGAGACAAATCCCTCCCAAATCTCCCCCCTTGCTACAAATATTCATATTTTAGAACTTTTCACCTCTGTAGTCCCACAGGAGACATTTAACGGTTAAAATAATCGTTTTCTACCTCCAAATCAAATTCATGGCCATAAAATTACCGGACAGCGATAAAAAATAGGGGGGGGGGGGGCGTCCCGAGAAAACGGGGGGTGATGGGGCAAAATGGGGATCACATTCGGATTAAGGGGGTCATTTTGCATAAGAATTTGCAGGAATGGTGTCGGGGCCGATTTTCATGCAGAGCAGTGTTATTTGTTGATGAACAAGAACCGGGACGCTTTCGGATCACGTTTTCAAGTCGGGACGAAGAGACAGAAATCCGGAACGTCCGGTCGCTGAAGAGCAGCTTCCGATTTCAGGCAAAGACAGAATATTGCAATAAAGTGCAGCTTTCAATTTCGCGCTTGACACAGCCGAACTGTCTCCACTCCCATCTCAAGCGACCCAAGCAAGGGAAAAGTATTGTCTGCCCTCTTTAATGCAGCTTTTTTCCCGCCAGAATTATCCTCATTCCATTTTCATTAAAAGTTATTCTTGGTTTGTTTTTTTCGGAGCGAAGTGTGCCAGCCGAGGGGATTACTCAGTGGCCAATTATTCAGAAGGCGAATGGCAACACCGCACGGCAAAGCACATCGATCGAAAACGCAAAAGCACGAAGAAGAAAACGAACCTTAAAAAATCGTTGTTGCTATTATTAGTTGCAGACGTTTTTATTTATTTAAAGAAAAGCACACTACAGAGAAAACTCCATTTGCAGAGCGCTGTAAACAACAAGCACAAAGAACAAAAGTCACAACGAGTAAATAAAAGAAATGCACTAGAAAACAAAAAGTTGAACACAGAGAATACACAAAATCATAAAACTTTTGCAAACGTATATATAATTAAAAGCGAAAACACATAATCGCAAAAACATTAAAACACACTATGATACTAAAAGTCGAATTTTTTTAAAAATTAAAAGACCATTTCCAAAAGGCAAGGGTTAGAAAGTCAAAACCCGCAAGCACCGAGTCTTCTAAAAACACACCAGGGGTTTTAAAGTTTAAAAACGTAAATACACACTTGAGATAAAAATAAATTGCAATACTTAAGATAAAAATAAATTCAAACAAGGCGCCAAAAACAGAGTACAAAAATTAAAACCTATGAAAAACATTAAAAAAATGGTCGATTACATAAGAATAAGGAAAATCAAAACGCAAAAAACTCTAAAATGTTGTAAAAAGGCAAAATAAAACGCATCATGTATTTAAAAGATGCAAACATTTCGACTTAAAAGCACCGAGAGACATATTAAAAATGTTAAGTTCATCAGCCAACGTGTTAAAAATTTCATAAAACCTATATAACGAGAACCTGTTAATATAATAAAATTTTGAATCTAAATTTGGAAAGGAACTTTGGTTTCTTAAACATATGGCGAGCACAGCGAAATCTATTGAGCTTATTATAGCATTACAATCAATTGAACCATTAATAACTTTTGTTTTGGTTATTCTCTAAAAATTGGAGACAAATCGTTCACCGAAAACAAATGAAGGTTAAAAATTACGTTTTAAATATCTCGTCGATGGAATTCAACTTATTTTTACAGCCATATTTCTGAAATAAAATCGTAATGCTGTTCGTTCTGACGATTATTCGTCTATATATTACGCTTTGATAAATGTTTGCTTATTATCTGATAGACAGAAACAGAGTAAAAGAAAATATCTGTAACCCTCTGCACTCGGAAGTCGCCTTTTCGGCACCGTTCTAGACTATGCATCATTGACGTTTCTCGACTTCGACAGTCGTATATATGCTTCGAAATACAGTGGAGTCTCCCTATAACGAAATCGCTTGGTTCCAGTTGAAAAATTCGTTATAGAGAAAATTTCGTTATACGGAGATTAGAGATTTTTGCAGTTATTTAAGTAAATGTTACAAACTTTTCAATAGGTGCGATAAGTTCAAATGTATTTATTTGATTATGATTTTCGATTAAAAATGAAGTAATATATATTATAAATTTGTTAAAATTATACTAATTTTTATTGTATAAATAAAATGCTCAAAAGTGAAGACAATTCACCAATTTATAGAATAATTTTTAATAGTATGTACTTACGCTTATTTTACTTGAAAAATTCCATTATTTCGAATTGCTTTGCATTTCGTGATGTTAAATTTTCAGAAAAATTTTCACATTTTAAGAGTGAGTGGTTCCAGAAACAGGCACGTGTGAGCGAATTGGTTGCACAGAAACTATCAACTTTCTTCAAAAATGACAAAAATCGAAAAGATAAACCCCTGAAAAAATTCGTTATAGGGAGACAACCACTTCGTTATACGGAGAATATTTTGAATGTTATTTAACATTCCGGTTAAAAATTTCGGTATAGGGATAAATTCGCTGTAGAGGGACTTCATTGTAGGGAGACTCTACCGTATATGCGAGTTTCGCCGCGATTTTTCGAAAAGCAAGTAAATGAATATCGAAAAAGGTTAAACATTTAACCCCTTGTTTTCCGTTTTTATTTAACCTCCTCATTAGATGACATCACCCATTTGAGATATTTTTTTATTATTTCAATCTATTCAAGATGGTAGAGGATACTTGAGACATCTAAGCGTGACCATGTGACTTTTGTATTTAAAGTCAATTGTTACGTTGACTTCAACACGGATTTAAATAGCGTACGGGTACAAAAGAGCCGAACGTGTGACACGCGACGCCGACCGAGAAGTTGTTAATCAATAAATCAGAGTGAATAGGAAGTGTAAAAACATTAAAATACATGGTGCCCCATGCATTAATTAATTACTGCACGAAGAATTGGCACTATGAATGAATTATTTACTCTATAATGAATTGTTTCGCAGTCATTTTTTGGCCGGCTTGGGAAAATGTTTCGATGGATCTTACAATGAATTATTTCGTAGTCGCTTTTTGTCCCGCTTGCGAAAAATATTTCG